>RJWJ010016276.1:0-34736 GCA_004363605.1 Indri indri
GGTCTCGCTCTTGCTCAGGCTGGTCTCGAACTCCTGAGCTCAGGACAATCCGCCCGCCTCGGCCTCCCAGAGTGCTAGGATTACAGGCGTGAGCCACCACGCCCGGCCCATAATTTATTATTAATAGGTTAAAATGGTGCTGCTTCTTAGATGTCAAGCAAGTGTTAAAGTCATGAAGGGCTACAGGAGTTCAGAGGGTGAAGCCATCCCCAAGTTGTCCTTCCTGGAGGATGTGGAACTTAACACAATGTTGCTAGATAAACTATAGAACTCCCAGCTCAAGTTGAATTTCAGGTAAACAACGAATTTGGTTTTTTTAGTATAAGTATGTCCCAAATATTGCATCAGCCATAATTATACTAAAAAATTATTTGTCGTTTATCTGAAATTCAAATTTAACTGGGTATCCCGTATTTTTATTTGATCATTCAGCCTAACGTTGAAGAAAGGGCGACACAGATGAGCTGGGAGGAGAGGCTGGAGGGGAACCTACCAGGCTAAGTGGGAAAACTAACAAGCCCCTGTGCTTACATCTGCCAGGTGCTGTGCTGGGCAGTTTACAAGAGTGTCACAAATCCCTGTGAGGTATTTATTATTCTTTTCACTTTACAGATGAGGGAACTGAGACTCAAGACCATTGCTAGTTTGCATTTAAACCCTGGGTCTGCCTGGCCCCTAAGCACCTGTTTCTTCCCACGAACCACATCCTGGGGGCAGTCGGGAAGCAAAAGAAATACCCACCTTGGTGTTAGAGCCCCCTCAGGCATCTGCCCCAGTTCTGTTCCAATACAGGCTCACTATTTAACACCAAGCTCGGAAATTTTCTTTCTTTCTTTCTTTCTTTCTTTCTTTCTTTTTTATAATTCATTTTCGAAAGCTGAACCCAACAGCTAGACTTATAGATTGCCACTCCCTTTAACATTTCCATTTAACGAGGCTGCATTTTGGGTGCCTTTGAATTATTCATATGAATCAAGTGTTCTTTCCATGCTCAGTTTTGTGTTCCACGACACTCATCCCCCGAAACCACCGCAGGGAACGGTGCCCGGTTGCTGGAGTGTCACCATCCTTCATCAATCAAGTGCCAGGAAATTTTATAATAAAAACAAATTTGCCACAGATCTTCTAGGCCCTCATAAACGCTATCCCCAAACAAAGGATTTCCTAGCAAGATAGACATTATGTTTCATAACAACAACTAAATAAAACCACATTTTCTTCAAATTATGTTTTGAATGACTCCAATTCTAAATTGAGCACAATTACATCTAAACTAAATGATGCACAGTTCGGAATATGACATTTTTAAAAACCCTAAAATGTAATACCAAGTTAGGTCCATGTCCATGTGGGGGTCTTTATTTTCTGCAAAGTAATTCTCTTTTAAAAAAAAAAAAAAGTTGAATTCAATAAACAGTGACCAAGATCCCACTCTGAGCACAAAGCTTCAGGGAAGACGACAGCCAAGACACAGTTCTGGTCCTCAGAGGACTTGTGATGGGGAAGGGACACATATTCAGCTAAATTTCAGAAGAGAAGGAACAAAGTAAACATTGTAAAAGACAAAATGTCACAGGGGCCCAGAAGAGGGAGTGATTAATTCCCACTGCGGGGAGGTGGTACGGAGCCAGGCTGGGAAGGATGAGTAGGACTTTGACAGCTGGTGACGGCATTCCAGGCAGAGGGAACAGCTGAAGCAAAGGTAGAGACGATGCGTGCAGGGGCTCACCATCATCGTCCAATTCATCCGACTGCAGATCGCTTTACTCTAATTATGATGTGCTGTCAAATATTATCACACCTACTTGCTTCAGAAGTAAAAATCGTATACCTGCATTATTAGCCCTGAAGGCCTCTAACTAATGATTTATAATAGAGTGGCTTTTAAAAAGATGCTAATTTCCCAGACTAAACCACTCTCCCAAGTCCTGGGCCCTTTACGCACATTCCAGCACTAGGAACACACACCCCGACCAACAACAGCCTCCTTTTCTCGCCCCGATCCTGGCATCTCTGCCTCTAAACTCCATCGTTAACACATACTGCAGGCCACACATGCACACGCATTACCGACTCCCCATACACAGTGCCAGACAGGAAACACATTTGGAGGATTTTAAACAATTTTAAAATGTGCCTTCAAATTTTACAACTTGCTTTACTTGCCCGAGGGAGGAACCAACCCCCTTATATAAATACATAAGGACACAGCCCCAAACAGGCTTGCTCCACATCCCACCCAGCGTGGGGGATCTGGATTTTTCTGTGTGAGGCTGGGGGGTCGGGGGAGGGGGGAGTTGGGAGATTTTGTTTATTTTGATTTTTTTTTCCTGTGGCCACTGGGTTTTCTAATCATGTTTATTTTATAGGCGCTCCCAGTAGCCCTTTTCTTGGACCACCAGCCACACGGCCAGCTTCAGATGGATTCGGCAGGCTCTGGGTGGACCTAGTGAAGAAACATCTCAAGGAAAGTGTCCCCTGGTGGTGACTCAGCCTGTTCCTAGGGTCAGAGCAGCTGTGGGGCAGAGGAGAGGCCCCTCTCCTGGCAGCAGGGGGAGGACGGACCCCTCTGGGGCTGGGAGGAGTTAAACCTCAGGGCCCCAGCCTGGCCCAGTGCCTGATCCACAGGAGACCCTCAGGACACCACCCCAAATTCCTCACTCACTGTCCCTGTCACTGGTTCACAAACTGGGGTCTCCAGTTAACCTTTACTGTTGTTGGTTGTTTGTTTATTGCACTTTTATTACCTTTACTGAAGTGTAATTTTCATTTAATAATAGTCACACCTTTTAAGTATATAGGTCGATGGTGACTTTTGGCAAATGCATTCAGTATATACCCCTTGTAACTACCACCCCATGCAAGATAAAGCACATTTTCAGCTCCCAAGGAAGCTCCCTCATGCCCCCTTCCAGTCAGTTCCCCACGCCCATTGCCACCCCCCAGCCCCGCCTCAGTCAACCACTGAACTGCTCTCTGTCACTGTAGACTAGATTTACCTGTTCTGGAATCAATTAACTCAGGCACTGTGGCTGGTTGGCTAGAGTCTGACACTGTCCCGCTGTAGCACCTGGTCTGCACTTCTCCAATGCTACAGAGTATCCAGATGCATCTAATGACACACAGGGCTGGGTTTTTTATTTGTTTGTTTGTTTTTTAGATTTGGCAGGAGAAAGATGGGAACAAGGCAGAGGAAAGGAGGGGTCTTGGGTACGTTCTTGGCCTAGTGGAGGGTGTGAGCAGGACCCAGGTGACTGGCTTTGATGAGGGTCTTGGGGCCTCAGGGCCTGATCCCAGACCTTTGGTGACTAAGCACAGCCCAGCATTGGAGAGGGACCCGCCCTCAACCTGTGCAAGGAGCCCAGCTCTAGCTGGTAGTGGCAAATTGGTGGCTATATCCACAGCTCCCGCCCCTACCAGGGCAGGGCTGGCCCCTCGCCTTGCCCAAGCTTTCTGCAGAAGGACTTGGCTGGACTGCTGTCCCAGGAGGGGCTATGGAAAGGCGTCCCTAGAGTCTGATGACTGTGTGCCCACTGGGGTCAGATCGCCATGCAGCCAGGAGGGAACACTTCACAGGTGCGCGCTTGCTGGGGGCTGAGGAAGCTCCCAAATGGCGCAGGGGCAAAGCCCTCATCCTCAGAGAAGACTAGAAACCCCACTACAGCACAGCCGGTCGCCAAGTATGCAGACCCATCCTCAGTCCAGCCCCAGGGAAGCCTGCCGGGATGCCACGGATAAAGGCGGCTGTGACACACCGAACCATAACACGTGGAAACACAAGCAGCCTTTCTTGGGAAGCCCCCAGCAGAGGTGACACAGGAGGGGAGAGATTCCCGCTGCCCCAACCCCCACCAGCAGGAAAACACAGCACTCAGCGAGCCCAGACACGTTTATGAGTCTGTGGGAAATGCCCTATGGGGACCGTCAGCAATATTGAGGGGACTTTGCAGGGGGCTGGAGGTCCTGGGTCAGCAGGCAGGGGCAGGAGCCAGTTGGATTAGGTGTTGCTGTCCCCGTAAGCCCTCTGCAATAAAAATCATAATAATTTCCATAATAATAGCTAATCCTGAAGTCTTTCTATATGCCAGACAGGCCAGCCTTCCAAGTACTTTACATATATTATCTCATTTAATCCTCACCATGATCCTATGGTGGGCACTATTATTATTACCTTCATTTCATAAATGAGGAAACTGAAGCATAAATGTGCTTTGCCCAGGGTCACACCCAAATAAGTGATGGAGCTGGGATTTGAATTCCTGCAGTCTCTCCCCAAAGCCCAAGCTCTTCACCTGGGTGAGGCCTGGGGAAGGAGGTGACCTGGATATAGGTTCTCATAACTTCTTTTCTCTTTATCTAAAACTGGGCCCAGGTTTCCCCAACCAAAAAAAAAAAAAAAAAAAAATTCTTCCGTCCATTCTGAAACCTCAAGCTACCAGCCTCTCCTGGCTAACATCTGCCTGTTTGCCGGCCTGGCTTCCATCCCCCCAATTATTCTTGGAGAGCCCCCTTTATCCGCAGTCTTGGACTACATAACCTCTCCCAAACCGGTCCCCGTGGCTGGGGCTGCTGTGCTGGGGCTGGCCAGGCTCAGGACACTGGCTCACTGCTGGCGATGGGCTGATCCCGCTCAAACCATAAACAGAGCCAGGGAAATCAGGAGCAGACCTACGTATGGGGGGAAGGACAAGAAGTTCTATTTCAGTTTCTACTCAATTTAAAGTGCTTGGGAACTCCAGAAGAATGGATCGAGAAGAAATTGCAAATTGGGGCCTAGGCCTGGGAACAGTGCTCTGAGAGGGGTGCAGATAGAGCACAGGGTTAGGATTTGAGACCCTGGAATTGCCTTGCCTGTGGGTGGAGAGCTGGCGACAAAACACAACACCTGCGGGAGCCAGGCAGGTATCATAAAAGAGCGAGGGGGGCCAGGTATATTTGTTAGGGAGGCAGAATATAGGCTTCCAGCTGGCTTCCCATCACCTTAGTCATCCCAGAAAAAAAAGAGGACACCTCTACTGGTTCAGCAAGAGCCCAAGGAGGACTCTAATTGCCCAAAATAGGGCTTCTGCCCCCAGAAGGGGCAATAGAAGCTGGGCAGGCAAACCAGCAGGTGTTAACTAGGAGAGGCTGATAGCATTAGGAGCCCCGGGTGGAAGCATCTGATTGGCTGAGCTGTAGCAGAAAAGGCCCGAGGATCAAGTATTTTATCTTCAGGCTTTCATAACCCTGCCTCTCACCAGGGCTCCTGAGGCTGAACAGACAACTCCATCCTCTCCCCACATCCAAACGGCTGCAGCATCCAACAGAGGACATATCCAGAACAGTCTTGCATCTCTCTGTGTCCCCACTGGCCTGCACCCCAGACTACCACTCTTTGTCCCTCTCTAGGAGCAGCTGGATAGTATGGCGCAGTGGTTAAAATAGCACTCTCAAGCCATATCAGCCTGTTTCAAATTCTGCCTTCATCATTACTAGCTGTGTGACCTCAGGGACATTATTAGCATCTCTGGGCTTCAGTTTGCTCATCTGTAAAATGAGGATAATAACACTACCTATCTCTTACGGTGATTGTGAAGATTAAGCGCATTAATGTATGCAAAGTACTTCAAATGAGCCCAGAATGGAGAACATGTTCTACAAATGTGAGCTGATGCTGTTACCATTCCCAGGGCAGCTTGCCTATTCTCCACTCTTGGGTCCCCAAACCTTTCCCCTCTCTCTGCCTTCCTGGGCCTAGGGTTTCCCAATTAAATACAACCCCCTCAGCTTGTCTCTGAGGCCAACGTGGGCTGGCCCTACGGCTCTTCTCCAGCCCGATCCGGAATGCCCTCAGCCCATTTAAAACCAATCTCCCTGTAAGCCCAGTCTCCAAGGGATCTCCCCCCGAAAGTCCACCACCTCCCAGACGTGGGGATTCCTTCCGTGAGAGGAGCTCTTTTTCTGAGTCCCACAGTGCAGTGTGCCTCCCCCAGGTATTTCCCATGCTCCGCCTGGCATTGCAGCCATTTGTACACTCCCGACCCACCGCTCTGGGTGGTTCCTGACCCCAGCCCTGTTCCCCCCTCCCCAGGCCGTGGCTCCCTTCAGTGCTTTCTGTGCCCTTCCCTCACCGTTACCCAGTTAATTCCGACTCCTGTTTAAGACCCAGCTCAGGATCCCCAGGACTCGACAGCGCCTGGCACATGGTTGGTGGACTTGACGATGCCAACGCCATGATGCCAAGGCCATGAGAAGGAAGGAGAGCAGGACAGGGTGAAGGAGATGAGAGTGCAGCCAGGGGAGGAAGAAGGAGCAGGGAGGGGGGGAAGATGAGCTTTACCGGACAGGTCCTCCCTGTCTCCTTCCTCGCCCCTGCAGGTGCAGGGCAGTGTGGCCTGCAGGGTTTCTTTGGACATGCCATGCCCTTGCCCACTGTCCCCACCCGGAAGCCTCAAAAGCCATTTCCTCCACCCATCTCTCTGCTCTCACTGGACCTGGCACCCTTGGCTGGTCATAGGGCATTTATCGTACACTACCTGGCACAGCAAACATTTGTGTTCCTAGGGCTCTTCCTTCCACCTCCCCCTCTCGCTTCCAGTATCACCTTTACCTCCAGGCGGCCCAAGAGAGCCCAGACCGTGTGGAGAGAACCTTTACACACAGTGCTTATAGACAACCTACTCCCTGGGTGTAACACCAGCCCCTCATGTCCGTTATTTCATTGGCTCCCTATGATAATTCCAAAAAGAAGGTAGTCTTGACCCTGTTTTGCAGATGAAAAAACCTGAGGCTCAGAGAGTTTAAGTAACTTTCCCAAGTTTCCACAGCTGGGACTCAAACCTAGATCTCTTTGCACTGTCCCCCTGGTCATAGGGTGCCTTCTCTGGCATCCCTGGTAGCACTTAACCCAGCAGAGCACTGCTATGCAAACAAACAAATGAGCCAGTATCTGAACATCTACCACCTGCAGGGACAGGCTCCTACTTAAGCCCTGGGGGACTGCATCTCAGAGCCTGTCCCGCTAACCCCTCAGGTTCCCTCTAGGACCTTCCACCACCCTCTCCTCCTTCCCCCACCCACTGGGCTCTGGTTCTAGAAGGACTTGCCCTCTCTCCAGTCCCTTCCTTCCCCTTCTCTACTCACACTCCCTTCATTGCTCACAGCAAATACAGCACTGAGTGCCAGGGCCCTTCCTTTCCTTCCAGGACAGCTGGGCACCGGGGGTGGAAGGAATAACATAGCGTAGACCCAAGACCCACCAAGAGTACCCATCTGAGTTCTGAATGCCATCACCTTTCTGAGCCTCGGTTTTGTCACCTGGTCACTAGGGACAGACGTAACTCCTGCCTTTGCCGACCTCACAGTGTATAGGAGTCTATAAAGACGAAATGGTATGTGATAAAATGTACAACTGAAAACACTGCATGGTCATAAAATGTTACACAAATGTAAGGGATTCCAAGCCGGTTGTAACATGGGCATTAAACTGTAACCTCTCAAAGATATTTACCATAAAAAATTACAGAGCCATGGGAAGAGAATCAAGAAATGTGTTTGCTCCTGAGATTTAACGTCTATGGGTGATTTTTTTCTTCCTTTGTGTTTCGCTAAGTTTTCTGCACTGATCATGTATCCATTCTGTAATTAGAAAAAAAAGTTATATAAAAGTAATTCTTCTGAAACATAAATATCTAAGCCCTGCTCTTATACTGACCACAGCCAGGGTGGAGAAGAGGTTTATCAGCTGCACTGAGAGTGGACGTCCTCCTGCCCATCCCTCACCAGCTCTTCCACCCTGGACGCTGAAGCAGGGGAGCCGGGAGGGAGGGATTTCTCTCCAACCAAAATCATAGGCAAGGGATTCCTGGCCTTGTGTCCACTTTGCTCTTCCTCCCTGCCCGAGGCATTGCAGACTAGCAGAAGCCCTTCCCATGAGCCTCAAGGTTCACCACGAGACCCCAAAGCTAGGATTGTTCGGAGTTTCTCACCTTCCTGAGCTCCAGACCCCTCACTTCCCACTGCCCCTTGGACACCTCCACCCAGAAGTTCCACTGGTCTCTCAAATGCAACATGTCCGCGGCACACACTGTTCACTGTTTACCCAAAAGCCATGCGCCCCCTGCTTCCAGGCTAACAGAACTCCAGTGCTTTTGGGGAGCAGAGCCGATCCATATTTTTGGGGGGGTGGGGAAGGGATGTAGGCCCCTGTCCCAGCCCCAGCCCCAGTCAGAGCACTCCCTTCTCCTGTGCAGATAGGAGTGTAGCAATGGACACATGGACATTGAGAGGGTCGGTTTGTTGAGGGTAAGTGGTCTGGGAAGCTGCTAGAAAAGATTTTCTTACCAGACAAAAAGGGAGTCTTGGGAGGAGAGGACCTTTTGCTCCCACCCCTCCTTCCTGTGGCTCCAGTGGCTTGACCGTAGCTCCGTGGCTGAGGCGGCCATCTTTAACCAGGGCCCTGAGGGCAGCAGAGAAGTGGAGAGCATTGGACCTTTGGCGACACCATTGAGCTCCCGTGCCACTTCCAGACTGCTTGTTATGGGGGAAAAATAAGCCCTTTATTTAAACCGTTAGTAGCTGGGTAATCTGTTATTTGCAGCCAAAATCACTCCTAATTGATGCAATGTCTGAAACTGAACTCTTCATTCATCCTTCCCAGGTCTGCTCCTCTCCCCTTTCCTATCTCTAAGCTGCACACCTGGCCCCCAAGCCAGCCCGCACCCCTCCCCGCCTCACGCCCACTGCCCAGCCCTCATCCAACTCTGTCCTCCGCTTTCCCTTCCTCTGCCACTCTTCAATTTCAGGCCCTAGTCACTCCCACTAGAACTCTGAAACCCATTTCAAATATCCCCTCTTCTGCAAAGCTCTCCTCACCCCAAATAAACATTCCTTCCTCTGTGAGCCCATAGCTTGTTATACCACTTATACCTCTATTATAATTCTTATCTTATATTCTAATTATACATTCACCGGTAGACTAGATTCCTTTAGGGCAAGAATGTATTCAGGTGCCTCACAGTATAGTGTTTGACTCAAGTGATTAGCACATTTTTGGTGGGAAAGGCAGCAACATAAAGCACCTTTTGGTGCTTTCTGTGCAGAAACCTAAGCAGTCCTGTCCTCCTTAGCTCCTGCCCTCCCAACTCCCTCCCACTCCCCATCCTGCCCAACTTCCTCTTCCCTGCAGTGGACTCCCAAGGGGAGAATTCCACCTTCTTCCAGAGTCTGGCCCCTTCCTGAGTGGGATATGGGGAGGGACAGATCCATCAGGCCCTGGTCACCTTGACCCTCAGTAAGAGAACTGAACTAGTAGCCCAAAGATCTGGCTTTGGTATAGCAATATCAAAAGCTTTTTTGCACAACTGTGAAATGTTCCAAAATCCAGAAAAGCATTATGCCCAGTGTACACTCCATGAGTACAGGGCCCTTGCCTGATGTCCTCCACTGAGTCCCCAGCCCAGTCCAGAGCCGGTCCAGAGTAGGTGCTCCATAAACACTTGTTAAATGAAAGTCGATCGCAGGGTTATTTCTAAGTTCTAAGAATCAATCAACCCAACTGCTCAACAACTGAGGGATGCTTGAGTACGTGTGCAGATGTGTTTATTTATTTATACCCTGCTTCATTACAATGGCAAACTCTGAAACACTCACTGAATGAACCATTACACTGCCATTAAAAGTATTGTTTACGAAGAGTTTATTACACGGAAAATATCTTCTGTATAAAGGGGAGAAAAGAAGTACACAATTGAGATGAGTCACATCACACTGTCTAAAAGCAAGCAAACATTCTCATGAGTAAAAGGCTGGCAAGGAAGGGACACAAACGTTAATAGTAGCTGGTGGTTCTTTTCTCCCCTTTATTCTCCTGTTTTCTATTTTCTAATTTTTGAAAAATGTACACACATTACCAATAAAGTGGGAAACACACACTTTGTTTTTCAAAATGACCTTGACAGAGTGCGGCAGCGCTGCTCCAGGCTCTGGTTCCGCCCCTCCCCCTGCTGCCTCACCCCATAGCCCAGAGATGCCCTCTGGGGCTGAGCCAGGTAAGACTCTGCAGCTCTGGCGGTCCCCACCCCAAACCACAGGGCACCCAGCAAGGGAGTAGCAATCAAGTAGCCATGCCTGTTTTAGACTGGAAATGCTGCCTCTAGGCAACAGTGCCCCCACAGGTGGGCAGGGCCTCCCCCAGGGCACTCAGAAGGTTAACCCTGCCTCTCAGGAATTCCCAGAAAGGACTCACCGGGAAATTTCCCAGACAGGCAGACAGACAGACCTCAGACAGCTCTCGACACTAAGCACAGATGTTCGCCTGGGGTGGTGGTGCTGAGAGCCAACACAGGCATACAACTTTGGGGTGAGAAGTAGCTCAAAGCAAGAATCGAGACCAGACCCGCCTGGACAGGCTGGGGGCTGGGATGGGGAGGAAACGAGGAGGGGGACCCAGACTTGGTCTGCAGATCCAGTCTCCTACCTCGGAAGTCCCTTCTGTTGTCTCTTGTCTGGATTGCACAGTATCTGCAACTCTCCTCTCGGTCCACCAGGCGTCGCAGCGGCTCCAGGAGGGGTGAGGGCAGTGCGAATGTGAGTGGTGGGGCTGCAGTCTGAGCTATCGATAGCACTTAGCAAGTTTGCTGCCCTGAAAGCTCGTCTATTTCCCCTACTGGTCTGGGGCCTCTCCAAGGGTGGGATTTTATCTTAGACGCACAAATATATGGATAGAGGAGTGATGGAATCAAGACCTCAAGTGAGAATGTTGAAGAAAGCTAGCTCCAAACCAGGGAAAGAGGGCTCCGCGTCCCGTTTGCGCCCAGAATTTCCCCCACCCTTGTCCACCCGGCTTGCTTCAGCCCCAGATGCAGGCAGGGCGGGAGCGGACGTGGCTCCGCCAGGCTGGGCTCAGCGAGCCCGAACCTGCCCGCCCGAGCAGCGCAGCGTGGGACCCCACACGTTCCCGCTTAGTCCTGGCGGTCAGAAAAACGAGGGAATCCGGCCCAAAGCTGTCTCCTCCAGGCAGCATTCCAGGGCCACCCTCTACAGAGCTAACACCACCCCTCCTCCCCTAACCCCTCTGCTGGTTTATTTTCTGAGCAGTATGTCCAGCAGAAGTGAAGTACCTTCACTGAACAGTAAGTTCACTCACTCAACAAAGATTTATTGACCATCTGCTATATGTGCTAGGTGCTGTGCCAAGCGCTGGCAATAGGACAGTGAACAAGGCAAAAAGTCCTGCCCTTATGGAGCTTCGGCTCTATGGAACTTTCGAGCTGGGATGGCATACTCTCGCCAGGGGCACGTGGGAGGCAGACACCCAGGTGTCCTCCTAGGTGAGCAAAACGCGCGTGAGGTGCCGCCCTGGGGCAGATCACCGTGTAGACTTCGGCCCCGGCGGGAGGGGCGGGCCGCACCTGGAGTAAACCTGGGGCCAGGCACGTCGCCTGGGGCAGGTGCGCAGGGCGGGGCGGGGGTGGATGGACTGGGGTGGCCACGCGCAAAGCCGGGCCTTGACCTGGCCTCTGGGTTACAGAGCCTGACACTTAGTTGGCTCTTAGTAAATATTTATCGTAAGCCTCCTGCGGCCTGAGCTCCCTAGGGGTTAGGGGGAAGCCGGCAGGGCCCTCCCCTGCTCCAGGCTCCTCCTCTGGCGGGGTCAGCGCCGGACTTGCCGCGGCGTCCCGGCCCCGCGTAATTACAGGGGCTGTCGCCAGGCCTGGCAGTAAAAGAAGAGGATGAAACAG
Organism: Indri indri; assembly: GCA_004363605.1. Taxonomy (NCBI): domain Eukaryota; kingdom Metazoa; phylum Chordata; class Mammalia; order Primates; family Indriidae; genus Indri; species Indri indri. The sequence goes on from RJWJ010016276.1 coordinate 11,721, forward strand.
CCTGGGAACTGGGGAATCTGAGCCTGAGTCGTCCAGGGGCCCGGCGTTGGTGGCTTCCCGCGACTCGCAGATGCAAGGAAGGGCCAGCCTGGGGTGCACACACGCTCACACCTACCCAGGGCGCGCACCCAGCCACACAAACAAACCACCAAACACACGCAGACACACGGCATTCGGCTCTCCCTCTCCAGGCATACTCACGAGCCTAATCAAACACCTGCCGGCCCTCTCCGCCCCAGGAACTGACACCCGCCCGCCAACCCCGCTCCAGACGGCCGCAGATCCCGGCGGGGAGAAGAGCCCCGAGAGGCGAATTCCAGCGAGTTTGTTTACTTGGCGAGGGGGGAGGGGGCCCCCAGCTGGGTACTGGGGCCCGACTGACCGGGAGACCCGAGCCGCGCAGTGGGGAGGACGCCACACGAACACCCCTGCACCCCTACCCCACCTCACCCCCACTGCACGCCCGTACATGATTCCCCTCCTCTTCACACGCTGTTCACAAACATTAGCAAACGTATGTCAAAGAGTTTCACACGCTTCCACACAGGCGGCTGTGATACTACAAATGCTTTCACACTTGCGCGCCATCACACATATTTACACACGCCAGATGTACATGTGTGGTTACAGTTTGTCACCCTTCATGCCCAGATTCTCACAGTCCATATTCAAGAGCCCGTTCACACGGTACACACACACAGGTCATTAGTGCCCTGTGGCGCTTCTAGAAACAAGAACGGATCCCTAATGGGCCCAAAGGCCCTCCTGTCTCTGCTGCGCGCAGGCACTGATGGACAGAGGCGCCCTTAGCCCCAGCCGCACACGTTACACACTCGATCACACACAGCGTCGCACTTTATTCCCGGCATCTAGACGATGACACAATCTCCTGAACAAAGATAACATTGACAAACCCAACAAAAACAACAGCCGCGCGTGTGTGTGTGGTGTGTGGGGAGGGGCAGTCGAGCGCAGAGTCCGGGAAGGGGGTGGGGGAGGTGGAGAGTGTGGGAACCCCGGCGGCCAAGCACGGGTGTGCGAGGCTCGGGAGAGGTGCAGGACTGAACAACCGCGCACCCTGCAAGATCCGCGCGCTGCGCAGCAGAGTCGGGTCCCGCGCTCGCGCGTTCGCAGACTCGCACGTGCAAGACGGTTCCCGTCTCCCGCACGCGACTACACCCAGGGACACAAACCCACCAGACAGGCCCACAGAGCTTCACGCAGACCCGCAAGTGAGCGAACTCACAGCTTTGAGCAGATTTGTGCGGGCCGAGGAGCGCGCTACGCTCTCTCTCCCAGGGCCTCCCAGCCTCCCGGGCCAGCCCCTCCTCCACCTCCCCAGCCCCCAAGCCCGGGGGCAGCCGCGCGCCGGGTGGGGCGGGGACGGGGCGGGGTGACGGGCCGCGCCGGCCCAAAAGGCGGAGTCGCTGGGCGAAGGGGCCAGAGCTGTGAGCGCAGTGCTGACTGAGCCGTGGAGAAAGCCAGCGGGAACCCAGACCCCCAGGAGTCCCTCATCCCCGCCCGGCCTGGCCAGGCCCCACGCTATGGAGTTCCTCTGGGCCCCTCTCTTGGGTCTGTGCTGCAGTCTGGCCGCTGCTGATCGCCACACCGTCTTCTGGAACAGTTCAAATCCCAAGTAAGCCCCAAGTCTCCCGCTGGCAGCCTGGGCGCCCGGCTGGCACTGCGCTCCCCCCCAGGATAACTGTCCCCACCAACCTCTGACCTGAGCCGAGGGGAGGTGACCAGAGGTGGGAGGAAGTCTGCAGATTTTCCTCCCCTCGCTTCTGCCTCATCTGTGGGGGCACCCCACCCTAAGGCAGGAACCTGCTCGTGTCTACCTGCGTGGGCACTATTTCTGCTTTTCCCTTCCTTCTCCCTGACACCCCTATTACTCTGAAGTGAGGGACCCAGTTCCTGTCCCAAGCGCAGACCATCCTCCCTGGCCGCCAGGGTTCTTGTTCTAGTACCATGAAAGTTTCTGTGTCCTTCCTGTGTACCTCTTGGGCACCTGCTCATACTGACAGGTACCTGATGTGGCATCAAGAGTGAGCAGAATGCTCAGGGTAACCCGGGAAGGACCCCTCTGGAGGGACTTGGGGTGCGCGCGTTAAACATTCATTCTGTACTTAAGGCGACCCTGGAAAACCCTCCACAAGGGGTTTTTTGGGGCGATGTGAGTGAGGCACATGCGGTGCATGGGTAGGTTGAGGGAAACACTTGTTTTATGGGGTTCAAGGAGTAAAATTGAAGAGATTGATGGAGGGAGGTCACGAGAAAGCTTCAGAAGGAATGGAAGGGGTTAAAAGTTTACAGAGGGCTCTGGGCAGGAAGGAGTTAACTTCTCCTGGGCAGGTTTAGGGCTGTGAGGCAAATGGTACTGGGAGGAAGACTCTGTCGGACCCTTTGTTCTTGCCCTTGAGTTTTCTGAAGTTATGGGAACAATATTTGTGGGGGAAACAGGGAGAGGGTTAGGGTGGAGCAGGGAGAGGAGGGCTGGGTCACAAAAAACATTTCTCAAAGCTTAGCCACCCTCAGCCCCAAGAAGCCTGCCCCCCACTCCCCTTGAGAAATATTGTGCCAGCTTCCTCTGACCCTGTGGCATTGCCTAGTGGGGGGTCTGCCGTCTGTGGCACGTTGGGGTGGGGCAGGGGACAGTCAGCTGCCAACCCCAGAGGGCAATGCCCTCCTGCCCGTGGGGCTCCAGGGCAGCCCAGCCAGTCCTCCCCTGCCCCACTCCTTGCTGCCTGTTCTTTGCCTCCGTGACCCAATCAATCTTGTCCTAGTAGTGGGAGAGAGCAAAGTCCCTGTTTATGCCCATGCCAGGTGTTGACTGAAGGAGGAGGAGGGGACAGGAAGCCATGAGTAGGGAGGGGGGGACCCTGGCCTTTTCCGTTCCCAAGCTCCCAGGTTTCCTCTCTTTCAGGAAGGAGCCTCTTCCTTGCCCCCCTCCCCGCCTTCCCTGACGCCGCTGCCCCCCTTTCCCAGTTGGAGAGCAAGAGTCAATTGAGGGCTAAGTGGAGCAGATTGTACCCCAAGGAGAGGGGGGTGATGGGTGCCCCCACCAAGCACAGCTTCTGCCCTGTCCTTCCGGCCACACTCACACTACACTACCCAGGACTAAAGAGAAGCCAGTCAGAGTGGAGTCCATAAGCAGCCAAGCCGGGCCCAGCTTGGGGGCAAATATGAGGTGGCATTGAGCTGGGCGGGTGTTAGTCTGGCATAGGTGACTCAGGACAGTGGGCATTGACCCTGGGATCTCCAGGCCCCAGGCGGGAGCAGCATGGTGAGAAGGGCGGTGCCACCGTTGGGCACTGGCCTCCTTGTGCTGCAGGCTGTCATTGTCCTGTCCATTCAGACCTGCTAGCTCCCCTTGCCTAGAGGACAGTGCTGGGGCAAGTGGGCACTGTGCCATCCTGGGGTCCTGGGGGCAGTCCACACTTGACAAGGTAAATTTTCACAGGTTCTCATGAGTGCAGGGGCGGGTAGCAGAGGTGGATGAGGAATGAGTCAGTGCCCGTCACGGGAATGGGGGAAAGACGCCAGGCCCAGAGCTGAAATACCTGTTCTGAAATGGCTTCTATGTTTATCTCTCCGGAGAGGAATTTTAAAAGCCTCTCTCTGCTTCTCTCTCTCTTTCCCCCAGGGTGGGGGAGGGGCCTTGCAAGCCTAGCTTAAGCTGGGCTGTCGTGCTGCTGCAAAGCCCGCCGGTGAGGGGTCATGCTGACTGGGCACTGGTGCCCACCTCGGAGTCCTCTTGGCCTAACTCCTCCCCCTGCCCTTGCCCCTGCCCCCACCCATGCCCAGGGCTTTGGTTTGAAGCAAGTTGGCAGCTCACTCTGCTGAGTCTCTAGCTGGCAATGCTTGGGGGAATTCAGAGAAGCTGACCAGCTGGAGGTGGGGGGAGGCACTTTCTCCCCTACTGGGACCCCACCCAGACTGGAGCCAGGTGTCTGGAGCTGGTGGGGAGGGGCTGGTGGGCAGTCAGGCTGGAGCCTGTGGGGCCTGGGGAAAATGGACTGGGGGAGGGGAGCTGGCTGCACCTTGGGAGGAGGGGAGGGGAGAGACAGCCTCAATCTGAGAACTCCACGTTTCATCTGGGGGGAGGTGCAAGTGTAGCTTTTGGAGATAAAGGGACAGGGAGGTTTTGGGGTGCACTAAGAGAAGGGGACAAGGAGACCAGGGCTTAAATTTGAGTAACCAGAAAAGAAGATTTGAGGGGACTGAATGAATTGATAAGAATGATTTAACTTAAAGGACTAGGGCCATTATCTGTGGGCCTGGGTATACCGGGGTTTGGGGAAAAGCGAAGCTGGGAAATGTGAGATATACTCAGTGGGTCAGGGGAAAAATGAGAGGAGTGAGAGAAGTAATGACACAGATGTGCTGGGGGCTGAGGGATCCTGATTATAGAATGGCCCAGCAGGGTCTCAGATTGAGGTCTAATCACATTTAAAAGGAGCAACAGGCAGAATAGATTTGCGGAAATATTTATGTATAGAAGAGAATGATGAGTGAGCTAGAGATACAGGCAGGAGCCCATCCTTGGGTAAATATCAGGGGGGTTGGAAAATGCTTGGGTATCCGAAAGATACTAAATGGGTGCTATTTGAAATACTAATAGGAGACGGTGGGGGGAGCGTTGGGAGATGGTGGAGAGATGTGTAAGAGATCAAGGTCAGCGCATATTGGGAGTTGAGATTTTGGAAGAATCTTCAGGGGGTCCAGTGTGAAATGTGAGGGGTCATGTGAACATGCGGAGGCTCGAGGCTCTGGCCTGGCTTCTGAATGTCCACCTGCTTCCTCCTTGTCCTCCGGCGCCCAGGTTCTGGAAACAGGACTACACGGTACATGTGAGGCTGAATGACTACCTGGACATCATCTGTCCGCATTATGAGGATGACTCTGTGGCAGATGCTGCCATGGAGCGGTACACACTGTACCTGGTGGAGCGTGAGGAGTACCAGCTGTGCCAGCCCCAATCCAAGGACCAGGTCCGCTGGCAGTGCAACCAGCCCAATGCCAAACATGGCCCAGAGAAGCTGTCTGAGAAGTTCCAGCGCTTCACACCTTTCACCCTGGGCAAGGAGTTCAAAGAAGGCCACAGCTACTACTACATCTGTGAGTACCTGGGAGGCAAGCACACAGGTGCCCATCCTGGGGGGTGCAGTGGCATGATGCATATGCTTGGGTACATGCTTAATGGGAAGTCAGGCAGCAAGGGCCCCTTCCAATCCTGAATTCTGTTTTCATTCATTCACATCACACATGTGCAGTGAGCTTCCACTGTGTGCCAGGCACTCTGCTTGGCACTATGGGTACAGAGATAAATAAAACACTACAGAGCCCTGTCCTCAAGGAAGCTGGGAAGAAATACACACAGGTTAACAAACCATTAGAACCAGTGTTATGTGGCAGACATGAGCACAGGGGCCTTGGGAAAATGACCTGGGTACCTGCCAGGCTAGGGACTCAGAGAAGGCTTGGTAGGGAATATGACCCCAGAGCTTAGGACAAGCAGAGGAGTTGGCCAGGCGTGAAGGTACATGTACAAAGGGAGCGGAGCACAGCATCCTCAGGGAACTTCCTGTGTTTCAGCCTTGCTGGAGTGAAAGGGACACAGAAAGTGGGACAAGGTGAGCTTGGAGAGGTGGACAGCACAGATCATGGGGACCTAAAAAGTGCTAAGGAGTTTGAACTTTACCCTAAGGGCAGTGGTGAACCACTGGTGGATTTTAAAAGTTATAAGATCAGGCCAGGTACAGTGGCTCATGCCTGTAATCTCAACACTTTGGGAGGCCGAGGCAAGAGGATGGCTTGAGCCCAGGAGTTCAAGACCAGCCTAGGTGACATAGCGAGTCCCCATCTCTACCAAAAAAAAAATTTTTTTAAAAGATCAACTATGTGTAGAATGGATCTAGGACTCACTCTGTCATTGGGACCTAGGCAGGAGTAGTATAAAAGGGCCCAGGTAAAGGGAACATGTTGTGAAGACCTCACCCAGCTTCAGGCTTGAAGGAGTGAAGGATGGAATGTGGGGAGGGGACAGTGTCTATGTTCTTTTTACCACCACTGCCAAAGCTTAAGGTTATTCCAAAGAATAGGAGGTTGGGCTGAACATTGGGCAGGAAGTCAGCAAAAACTAAGGAGAGTAAGAATCAAGATTAGAGGGAAGAGAGGAATTAAAATTAGTAGGGAGCCAAGAAAGCAGGGCCAGAGGCACTTGGGCTTGTATTTTTTTTCCAACAAATGTTCTTTCCTTAACCCCCGTGGGCTTATCTTGCAGCCAAACCCATCCACCACCAAGAAGACCAGTGTTTGAGGTTGAAGGTGACTGTCAATGGCAAAATCAGTGAGTGTCAGGGCCCTGTGGGCCTCTCTCCTGCATCTCTATGTTGAGCCTGGTCTAGTGATCTGGGATGGTGTGGAAGTCCCACAGCCCAGCCCACTCAGCGCTTGTACCCCTCTGCCCCCCTGGTACAATGCCTGACCTAGTGCTACTCTTATCTTTCAGCTCACAGTCCTCAGCCCCATGTCAATTCACAGGAGAAGAGAATTGCGGCAGGTGGGTAGCTGCAGCAAATTGGGTCTGGGGCACAAGAAGCGGTCTGCTTGGAGGTTATGTACAGGAGGTGGCTCTTTTTCCAGGCAGGGGCTGGGGAAACCCTGTTGTGCTGAGGGCCAGTGCAAATAGTGGGGCCACTCACAATGGGGGCCTTTGCCCTCTCACCTTGCAGATGACCCGGAGGTGCAGGTTCTACATAGCATCGGTTACAGTGCTGCCCCCCGCCTCTTCCCATTTGCCTGGGCTGTGCTGCTCCTGCCACTTCTGTTGCTGCAAACCCCATGAAGGTGTATGCCACACCTGGCCTTAAGGATTGGAACTGGGCTGAGGGGACAGGAGCAGGCACCGCACACGTGTCCTGGGGCCACTCCCAAAGCCCCAGCCCTGGGAACCACTCCCACCGCATGCACAAGCTGTCACCCGGCAGCCTCAAAACGGGTCAGTATTAAGGGTTTCAACCCAAAGGAGGTCAACCAGCCTGGCAGTGCCATCTCCACCTCCATCTCAAAGGGATGGAGAAAGAAGTGGGGACAGTCTTTCCCCCACCATTCCTGCCTTTAAGACAAAAACAAGCCGTGCAGACATGGTCCCTTAAAAAAGGCACAGTGGGAGCCAAGCTGGAAGAGGCCTGGGGCCACATGGATGGACAGAGCTTGGCAAAGATGCCCCTCGGAGAGCGAGCCAGAATGTTCAGATGAACTGAGTGAAGGAAAAGCAAGAAACAGTTTCCTGCTTGGAGCCAGGTACAGGAGAGGTAGCATGCTTGGGCTGACCCAGCATCTCCTGGCAAGGCTTCTGTCTGTGGAGCTGCTATAGAGAGGTTTGTAGCCAGGCACTGCATTCTCCCCCATCCTGGGGCAGTGCTCCCCAGAGCTATGCCAGCAGGGGGGCTGTGCCAACCTGTTCCTGGAGAGTAGCTGTAAGGGCAGTGCCCATGTGTACAGTCTGCCTAGAGTGTAGCCTAAAGGGCAGGGCCCATATGTACAGTATCTGTATATAAACTTGCTGTGTGTCTGTGATTTCTACAACTGGAATTTTTTTATACAATGTTCTTTGTCTCAAAATAAAGTGTTTGGTTTTTTTGGATGTGCTTTTCTGCCACTCCATATTAGTTTATGACCATTGAGTCCCTACTATGTGCTAGGCTCTGTGCTATACCCGTAGCATGTGGGTTTGAATTTCTTTCTCTCCCCAAAGAATACATGCCCCTCACCAGGCCCAAAGGGTGGGGTGTTTCTTCTACTGAGGGTAGTCCGGGACAGGAGTGCTCCCACAGCAGCCTCTGAGGATCTAAGCTGCACTCCACTCTAGGAGATTTTCCTGTCCAATCTCTACCCACTCTCCCACCCCCTCAGAGCTGGGCTTTGGCATACTATCCAGGTACTTAGGCTGCTTGGGTGAGTCAGGGAAGCTGGGAACGCCAGCTGAGGCACGCGGCCCCGCCCCACAGCCCCATCAGCAGAGACGTGTGGGAGGTTGGGAGGGAAACTTCCCAGCAGTAAGTGGGTTGGACTAAGGGGTCAGTGATCGAGGCTTTAGTGGGTTGGCCAAGTCGTGTAAAGTGGCCCTGTGGCTCAAGAGGGAGGGCATCTGAGAAAGACTCCGTGATTTCTGGCAATCCCTGTTATTTAGGGAAGAGGCTTCAGCAAACTCCGGAAAAAGCCTCCCAAGCCCTGTGCAACTGAGGTTCTTATATGGCGCTCTGGATGCAAGGCGTGTTGAAGTCCGGTTTAGTCTATCAAGCTTTTGTTTTGAGGTCTACCGCGTAGGCGCACCGGCCTGTAGGAACACAAGCGTTGAGGCTGGGGGGTAGATGCCTCAAGGGTAGGCGAAGTGTGAGGAGCGGCGGGTGCCGGGGACAAAATCGGCCGAGCCGTAGGACGGGGACCGCCCAGGATCTGGAGGGCAAGGGCCGAACCACTACCACCGAGAGCCGGCGGGGCGACAGCCGGAGCCGGGACAGCCCCGGCGGGCGCGCGGCGGGGCGGGGCCCGAGTTCCGGTTCGGCGTTCGTGGGGAGGGCCGGGTTTCGCTTCAGTTTCCGGAGGGACGGCCCGAGCGCGCGGGGGCGGAGCCGAGTGCGCGCGGGGCGGGGCTCCGGCGTCCCGGATCCGGGACAGACGGCTGGCGCGGGACGCTCGGTGCGGGATCCGACTCTGGGCGTGATGGAGACGGGCGGTGTGTTCGACTCGCTCCTATCCGGAGTTTGCGTGGTCTTCACCCTCGGCATGTTCTCCACCGGCCTGTGAGAGCGCGGCCGGGCTGGGCTGGGGCAGGACCGGGAAGTCAGGAAAAGAGAAAGAGGGGGTTAGAGACGTGGCCACAGCGCCGGGCTGCGTCCAGAACCTGGGGTGAAAGTGGAATCACGTCGAGGGTACCGGAGTACAAGGTCGAGGGTGGTCATTCAGCCTGAGGCAGAAGGCAGGGGAGCTGGGGGAGGGTGTGCGGTTGTCCAGGGAGAATGACAGGCATCGGGAATCTCCCCCAGCACCCTGGTTCTCCCTGCCCACCCTTCATCCCTTTCGGGGCCCCATTACAGCACGGACCTCAGGCATATGCGAATGACCCGGAGCGTGGACAGCGTCCAGTTCCTGCCCTTTCTCACCACGGAAGTCAAGTGAGAGGAGCGACCGCTGCGGTGGGAAAGGCTGTCTGAGGGAGGTGGGGGGAAGGGTAGGAGAAGCGTGAAGGAGACCCCTTGGGTCCCCCTCCCACACTGAACCCCGCGGGCCATGTCCCTCCCCTCCACCCTGCAGCAACCTGGGCTGGCTGAGTTATGGGGCCTTGAAGGGAGATGGGACCCTCATCGTTGTCAACGCAGTGGGTGCTGTGCTTCAGACCCTGTATATCTCTGCGTATCTGCACTACTGCCCTCGAAAGGTAGAGGCCCTCCCTTGGACCCACTTCTCTGCCGCATGCCCTGCCTTGAGCAAACACGACTTCTTGGAAGACTATAACAGGCTGGCACTGCCACCCTTTCCTGGAAGGCCCCTCCAGCCTTGCAGTTCTTCCTCCATGAAGCCAGCCTTCTGAGACACACACTGCCGCCCTTCAGGCAAGGCTGGTAGCCCTACCTACCCAGAGATGCCCATGCTGCCCTGAACTTCTGCCCGACAAGCTGAGGAGAAAGGGCTTTGTCTTTGGTATTTCTTTCAGAGCCAGGACCAGTGAGTGAGAATGAGATGTTTAGGTCTGCCTCCCGACTCAATCACACAAGCACTTATTATGCTCCTACTGTTTGTGCCAAGCTCACAGGAAAAAAGATACCTTTCCCTCCCTTGGAGGCCTCCAGTGTTCTGGGTGTATAAGACTTCCCATCACTGGTTGGAAAAGGGCTGTGACAAGTGCAATACTGGAGGCTGAGACAAAGGTTAGCTTCCCCATTTGAAGCATGAGAGAGGAGGGCAGGATGAATTAATTCTAGCAGGGAAGTCACAGTGCTCCTGGCACATTTGGAAGTAAGGCTACTCTCTCCCCTGCAGCGTGCTGTGTTGCTACAGACTGCAACCCTGCTAGGGGTCCTTCTCCTGGGTTATGGCTACTTTGGGCTCCTGGTGCCTGACCCTGCGGCCCGGCTTCAGCAGCTGGGCCTCTTCTGCAGTGTCTTCACCATCAGCATGTACCTCTCACCACTGGCTGACCTGGTGAGTGGGGGTGTCTCCCCCAGGGACGTCAGGGAGACAAGAAGGGCCAGGCTGTCATAGCCAAAGACAAGCTTATACTCTAGAGGAAGGGGAGACCCAAATCCTGGAAGGAGACAAGGCAGCAGAAGTGGGTGAGTGGGAGGCATGAAAGAAGGGTTGAGTGACAGATCAGGGAGGGTGTTTGACCTTTTTCTTGAGGAAGTTTTTAGGCAAGTGAGAGCTTTACTATGTGACTCGGCCAGGAGTATCTTTCATTCTTTCCCACAGGCCAAGGTCATTCAGACTAAATCAACACAATGTCTCTCCTTCTCACTCACCATTGCTACCCTTCTTACCTCTGTCTCCTGGTCCCTCTATGGGTTCCGACTCAGAGATCCCTACATCATGGTAAGCAGAATAGGGATGGGGTCACAGGTATACAAGGTGGAAAATTGGCTTCTCTCCTCATAGCAGTCCTTGTGATTTCAGGTGCCCAACTTTCCAGGAATCCTCACCAGCTTTATCCGCCTCTGGCTTTTCTGGAAGTACCCCCAGGAACAAGACAGGAATTACCGGCTCCTGCAAACCTGAGGCAGCTCACCTGACCACTGGCCCCCTTAATACCGATTTGATACCAAAGAGAGCTCCTTGTTTCAGCTGGTCCTGCCGACCAACTTCCCAGGTGCAGTGGGTTGTGGGAATAAGAGACAACATTGAGAATAGAGGGACCAAAGAAAGCAGCTTTACCGAGATGATTCGTGGAACCTAGGAGATTAAATCACTTTTATTTTTCAGAGAGATTATTTTTTTTTAATTTTGGAGGTTGGGGTGATATCTTTAGAATATGCCTTAAAATAAATTGTTCCCACTCCTGCCCATCGTGGTTCACTCTCTATTCATGATTCTAAACCTGCCTGGTTTGGTCAAGGGCAGATCCAGTTATTCTCAAGCTGGTAGGGTTGGCTCAGAAAAGGTGTCAGAAAGAACCAAGAGGTGGGAAAGACCCAGGAAGGTCTTAAAAAGAACAGAGCTTGGATGTTATGAAAAATGGAAGTCAGGCTTCAAGTACTACAGGGTTAAAAGGACCAGGAAAGTGAAATGGCATTTCCATCCTGAGAGATTTTTTTTTTAATTTGATATTACATATATATCTTTTTTTTAAATATCAGCATATTATGGGGTACAAATGTTTAGGTTACATATATTGCCCTTGCTCCCCCCTCCCCCTGAGAGATTTGAGAAGGGGTCTTTGCCTCCTTTGGAAGAAAACATGGGGAAGACCAATAAGATGCAAAAATAAAGGCAGAGATGGCCTCAGGAAGATGGTTCTTCCACCTCTTTTCTCGACCGCTGGTACACAGAATCCCCAATTCCTACTCTCCATACTGAAACTAAACAAAGTTAGAAAATAAACTTGCTCTTTAATGGGGAATAGGAAGGAGTGTTGTCCAGGCAGGAATGGGGTTAGGGTGTCAGAAGCGCAGTCCTTTGCGGGCTAAGTCGGCTCGGGCCTCCTGGATCTGGTTCTGCAGCTCGCGTGCAGCGTCCTCGCAGTCATGAAAAGTGGCCACGCGATAGCCTACAGTGCCCAGGGCATAGCAGCCGGCGGACACCAGCAAGTAGGCGGGCAGTGGCCACAGGACCTCCTGGCAGGACGAGGGCAGCTCCAGGCCCAGGGCTCCCATAGTCAGTGCCGCCCAGGTGGAGCCCAGGATCGCCAGTCCCCAAAGCCACTGCGCTAATTTCGTCATGGCCACTACAGGAAGAGAAAGCAAAGCTCAGATCCCTTCCACCTCGCTACCCCCTCTACTTTTGAAACCCATCCCCCGTTGCCCTAGTCCTCCTCGCCCACTCCCTACAGCCCTCAACGTACACCTACCTCTTTGCCCCGCGACTCCCCTTCCCGGCGCGGCCCAGACGTCAGCGTCCGGAAGTCCTGCCTGGCTCCCGCTCCGCCTCCGCGCGGCCTTCTGGGAGTTGTAGTTCACATGGCGGCCGCCGTCCTGGTCTGGGTGGTGTTCAGCCCGCTGTGCTCCTCAAACTGCCGGCTGGATCTGGAGGGGCCCCGGCGCTGCTTCCCCACCTCGGGCCCCGGCTCCCAGCTGGCGTGGGGCTTGTAGAAAGCCTGAGGAGACACCCTTAAATGTTGCAACAAGGTGGGAATGTAATACCGTTTTCCTTCAACTCTGTTCTCTAGCGCTGAAATCCTATTCATTCATTCCGTCAGTCACTCATTCACTCTTCTGAACATTTCTTTCTTTCTCTTTCTTTTTCTTTCTTTCTTTCTTTCTTTCTTTCTTTCTTTCTTTCTTTCTTTCTTTCTTTCTTTCTTTTTCTTTCTTTCTTTCTTTTCTTTTCTTTTCTTTCTTTCTTCTTTCTCTCTCTCTTTTCTTTCTTTCTTCCTTCCTTCCTTCCTTTCTTTCAACGGGGTCTTGCTATATTATTGCCCAGGCTGTACTGAACATTTTTTGATCACCTTGATAGACTGGAGATATAGAGATGCCAAGAGACCCGACGCCTTTTGGGGCGAGGGGGACAAGCAGAAGTCAAGGAAGCAGTTGCATTGACAACTTAACCGTGAATCCTTGAGATTAATGTTAGAACAGAGGTAGTCGTATTTTTCAAAAGAAACGCAGAGGTGCAAACAATATACCTTGGAGCTACAGGAAGAAGGGCTCCAGGACGATGTCCTTTTAAAAATGTGCCAGATCAGAGGAATTACCTGATGCATTTAAAGTATTAAAAGAAGGTATATAATTCTTTCAAAAAGTTTTGGGGATGAATTCATGATTAATGTATATGATAGAAAACCAAGTGAAAGAAAAGGTTAGGCAATTATCAACTTAAAAGAAAACAGTTATAGGCCGGGCGCGGTGGCTCACGCCTGTACTCTTAGCACTCTGGGAGGCCGAGGTGGGAGGATGGCTTGAGCTCAGGAGTTTGGGACCAGCCTGAGCAAGAGCGAGACCGCCGTCTCTACTAAAAAAAGAAATAAATTAGCTGGACAAATAAAATATATATATAGAAAAAATTAGCCTGGCATGGTGGCACATGACTGTAGTCCCAGCTACCCGGGAGGCTGAGGCAGAAGGATCGCTTGAGTCCAGGAGTTTGAGGTTGCTGTGAGCTAGGCTGACGCCACGGCACTCTAGCCCGGGCAACAAAGTGAGACTCTGTCTCAAAAAAAAAAAATTGAAAAATTAAAAAAAAAAAAAGAAAAGTTATAAAAGAAAGGAAAGGAAATTAATAAAAGCCTGTCTGATAAAGACTACATCTGTAGTTGGACAGAGTTAGCTTTATTAACTTGCTGGGAGAGAGAGCACACACTAGAGAAACTGTGGGGCAACTCATAACAGAGGAAGAAACGGGGTCATTACAGAATATGGGAAAAGGTTGACTTTAGGTAAAATATATATATGTATGTATATAAATTTATTTATTTTTACTTTGAGATGAGGTCTTGCTATGTTGCCCAGGCTGGACTCAAACTCCTGGGCTCAAGCTCTCTTCCTGCCTCGGCCTCCCAGATAGCTGGGGTTAAGTAGTCACTCCTGGCTAGGTAAAACTTAAATGAACCAGTGTTTTGGGTAAATGTGACTATAAGGAAGGGATCAACAAGAAGTCTGGGCTGAGAAGTGGACTCAGGGCCCACTTGCAAACTACAAAGTTAAGATAAATGTAGGACGTTCAGGCTGGACTGAACATTTTTTGATTGCCACAATAGACTTGGAAGATACAGAGACGCTAAGAGACTCAACCCCTCTTGGGGTGGAGGGGGAAAGCAGGAATCAGGGAAGCAGTTGGATTGTCAATTTAACCATTGTCTGAAACTTTGCACCTGGCTTGGAAATCAGAGCTACTTCTCTGTGTTAAAGTAATCCACATGACTCAGACCTCCAGGCAAGGTGGGATGTTCCATTCTCACTGACTGATTTCAAATAGCAAAGTTTGTGACTGTCTGTGATTTTAGAAAACTAAGTTTCTCAGCCCTATGTCCTTGATGTTAACAAAAGCAGTTTTTACAGATTCACAGTCTTAGGACAAACACAAATGGCTCAGCTGTGAAGAATATTTTCACAGCCATAATGTAAACAACTAAGTGTCGATTTAAACATTAATAAAAATTGGGATATCGTTAAATTGAGAGGGGAAGGGAGTATATTAGAAGAGTTGGTATTAGAGAGAACAAAATCCTCAACTTCTATAAGCAGGGAGTCAATTGATTATATCTAAAATAAAAAAAAAGAAATACTAAATGAGCATGTTATTTAGAAATACACAGGCAAGTACCGGAAGCAGCAGCCTAGCAACTTGAGAGTAGTTGTATGGAGGAGTCCATATGTAGGGTAGAAGAGTAGTAGGAGACCGTTATTTTTCATTAAAAACCCTGCAGAACTAGTTGGATTTTAAAACTATACAAATTCCTTTGTTAAAATAAAAATTAAGGCAAATGAAAACATTTTTAAAAACCTGCTATAGCAGGTTCAAAGCCCTAACACTAGCTCCATCCCCCGACCCCCATCCCACCAAATCCTACTGGTTGCTCACTGGTCACAATGACTTTCAAATATTGGCACACTTCAGGGGCTGGACATCAGCTTTGCAGTTCCATGAATTCTATTTTACTCACACACAGTAGACTTGGCCCTGAAAGACTGCCACTGCCCAGAATATTTTGGGGGGAAAGATAATGAGGTGGGGCTTTCCCCAGCACACGTAAAGAAAGATGATAAATTATAAAGTTATAATAATCAGCAGCAGAAGCATAAACATTCTTTAAAGAGCTATTATGTGTCCTACCCTGTGCGACACAGTCATGTTTAATTTTCACAACACGCTGTAGTAGTTACTTTTATATCTCCATGTATGAATGAAGAAATCAAGACACAGGGTAAGGGCCGGGCGCGGTGGCTCACGCCTGTAATCCTAGCACTCTGGGAGGCCGAGGAGGGCGGATCGTCCTGAGCTCAGGAGTTCGAGACCAGCCTGAGCAAGAGCGAGACCCCGTCTCTACCAAAAATAGAAAGAAAATTAATTGGACAGCTAAAAATATATATAGAAAAAAAAATTAGCCGGGCATGGTGGCACATGCCTGTAGTCCCAGCTACTCGGGAGGCTGAGACAGTAGGATTGCTCCAGCCCAGGAGTTTGAGGTTGCTGTGAGCTAGGCTGATGCCATGGCACTCGCCCCAGGCAAGAGAGTGAGACTCTGTCTCAAAAAAAAAAAAAAAAAAAAAAGACACAGGGTAAAAGGTAAGTAACTTGCCCAAGGTTATGCAGATAATAAGTAGCAGGGCTGTGCCATCAGTCTCAAAACTATGTTCTTGGCAATTTCCTTCTACTGTGTGGCTGGTACAGGAATGGGTAGGTAGGGTCAGCATAATTGATTGATTACTATGTGTCAGGCACTGGGGTGAGTGCCTTCTGGGCGTTATCTCAGTCCATCTTCACAGCAACCCTGTGAAATAGATACTACTATCTCCATTTCACAAGTGAGGAAACTGAGGCATAACCCAGACAATCTTCCTCCAGAGCCTGCACACTTTACCACTACAATATAGCACCTCCTTCCTTAGATCAATGGAACAGAATAAAAAGTGAATAGGTCAAGCCTGTGTACCAATTTAGCACATGATAGAGGTGGCATCTCAAGTGAGTGAGGAATGATGCATTGTTTGAAAAGCACTTGCAACTAGCTTACCATTTGAAAAAAATTAAGTTAGACTTCAACCTCACACCTTATATTATTAAACCAATTTGCAGATTCACAGTCTTAGTACAGAGCATTAAAAAAATTAATGTAGAAAGTGAAACTAAATATGCTCTAGGAAAATGTGGTGCAAATTTCTCTAATGCTCAGCTCAAGCATCATGTCCTCTAGGCAGCCTTCCTGGGCCTTGATCTTGTCTTGAAGGGTTAGCCACTATCTCACTCCTCTGTGCTCCCCCCACTGACTCTCTTTTATGGAAGGTAATAACCATGTTGAGCTGCAGGGTTTTGTTTCCCTGATTGTCCTGACCATTGTATCTCCAGGATCAAGCACAGTGTGGGAAATCCAGTAGGGTTTCTGTAAATGTAAGATGAGTGAGGAACAGTTTAGCATCAGATAGTCTCCAGAAAAACTAACCCAGCTTTCCCGGTCCCAGCAAATATAACTACTCCAAAGACTCCAGCCTGCCAGACACAGGGTATTTGGCCTGGGATACCACTGGATAAAAGACAGCAGATTCTCGTGGTCCAACTTCTTTCTCTTCAGTCTTTTTGCAGATCATCACTCCTTTGCTGCCACAGCAGGATGAAGTACATGTGATTACAGCAGGGTATGAGAGGCAGTGCAGCTTGGGAGCTAAAAATTTGGGCTTTTAGAGCCCAGTTGTCCTGGGGTTGGTTCCTGGCTTCAGCTTCTTCCTTTATTTAGCTATGTGACCTTGGGCAAGTAATTTAACCTCTCCGAGCCGCAGTTTTCTCAGCTGTACAATGGAACCAATAATTGAACCTCCTCCAGAGCATTGCTCTCAAAATTAAAGGACATAATGTAGGTAGGGTGCTTAAAACAATGTATGACATTTGGGAGGTATGCAATCTGTGGTAGTTACTCTTGTTGTTATGAATAGCTGTCATTAGTGACATCTCAGAGCTGGGGACACTCCTTAGTCCCTGCAGTTCCCCCCACCCCACCATCACTGACCATCTCCTGAGGTAGGTTACTTCTGCAGATGGCTAAGTTCATGTTTCTTAGGGTTTTCTCCTTTGGCTAGCTTTAGCTTCAGAGGGAGACAAATTCCAAATCTGAGAACTCCTTAATCTAGTGTACTGAAGGTGGAGGAATATGCAAAATTAAATAGAACATAGAGAAGCAGGGGATTGAATATCTGGGGGGAAGGCTTCATAGAGGCCCAGAAGCCTGAGTTGATACTGGAAAGATGAGTAAGAGTTGTTCAGGTAGGAGGAGGGGGGATCCAAGGCCAAGGGAGCAGCCTAATAAACAAAGGCATGGAGGCATGAAAGTTCATGGTGAGTAATCCTTCCTGGCTGTCTCTGGGATAAAGAATGCTTCATGGGGGGAGTGGTGGGGATGAGGCTGGAAAAGCTGGCCAGGGTCAGGTGACTAAAGACCCCTTAAAAGTATTTGTGGGCTGGGCGCGGTGGCTTACACCTGTAATCCTAGCACTCTGGGAGGCCGAGGCAGGCGGATTGTTTGAGCTCAGGAGTTCGAGACCAGCCTGAGCAAGAGCGAGACCCCCCCCCCACTAAAAATAGAAAGAAATTAGCTGGACAACTAAAAATATATATATAAAAAAATTAGCCGGGTGTGGTGGCACATGCCTGTAGTCCCAGCTACTCGGGAGGCTGAGGCAGGAGGATCGCTTGAGCCCAGGAGTTGCTGTGAGCTAGGCTGACGCTACGGCACTCTAGGCCAGGCAACAGAGTGAGACTCTGTCTCAAAAAAAAAAAAATATTTGTGTTGGGGAGTTGGTCCATCAAGTCAGTGGTTCCCACCCCTGTAAGGGGTGGGAGACCCCCATGTGCACCTGTACGTGTCACGTCAGGTAGTAGGGCTTTCTGGGTGCCCACAGGTGCCAAGGTGATTACTGGGTCCTTGGGGAGGGTTCCAGGTAGTCAGGTTGTGTTGACTTCATCCCTGCCCTCAGGGCACCCACAGTTCCATAGGGGCATCAGGACAGACACACATGTAATCAGCAAAACACATACTTACAAAATTATAGACAGGCTTTAAAGGGAAATGGCGGGTCAGGAATTGTGCTGCTAATTGGAGAAGGGCTGGGTGAGTCAGGGTTTCCTAAGGAAGGTTTCCCAGAGGAGACCAAGAGGGACCCAGGAGCAATCCTGGGCAGCTGAGAGGAATACCTGGCTCATTCTGGAGACTCAGCAATTTGGAGTTGATGCAGGGTAGAAGCTGAGTTTCAATAAAGAGCTCAAAGTGTAACAGTGGTGTGTTGCTAATGGGGTTCTTGGTTCTTCTTTTCTTAATCAACATTTATTGAACGCCTGCTATATGCTAAGCAACATTCCAGGGAACAAAATGACAAATTCCCTGCCATCGACGAAGCTTTTATTCTAGTGGATGGAGACAGACAAGACACAAATAAATATTTAATATATCAAGTAGTGAGAAGTATTATGAAGAAAAATATAGAAGATAAGGGGCTAGAGAGCGGTGGGGTATACTGTGTCTGTCATACAGCAGGTCAGAAAGGCCTCTCTGAGGAGACATTGGTACGGAGGCCTGAACGATGTGGAGGAGGGCGAAGTGTAGGTATCTGCTGAGAGAAAGTTCCAGACGTGGGAACAGCGAGAGTAAAGGCCGAGAGATAGCAGCATACCTGGCACAGGGGACACACAGAGGCCGGGGGCGGGATGGACTGAGTGTGGAGAAGAGAGCAAGGCAATGAGGTCAGAGGGGTGGCAGGGACCAGATGATGTGGCGTAACCATGCACTGTAGCCACGCTGGTTAAGCAATATGGCAGATTTGAATTTGAACTCCAGCTCTGGCTTCATTTATCAATGCAATAATCTTGAACAGATTACTTTAATCTTTCTTTCATTTTACCTCATTTCATTTTACTAAAACAGAGTGTATTAGGGTTCTCCAGAGGAACAGAACCAATAGTGTATGTGTGCGTACACATGTACGATTCTAGCACTGCCCCCTGAGGAACTCTCTCACTTCTATCTCTCTCCGTTATACATATAGTGACTTTGTGTTAAAAAATGTTAGTCAACTACTAATATAAACATGCCTATTTTTCTTCATTTTTAAGTGTATCTGGAGCCTCAACAGACAGGAGGGACCTTGACCTCTCTCCATCTTTTAGAGGACCTGTCTCCAAGGGAGCAGTTGCTAAGACCTGTGGGCCCAGGAGCTCCCCACCCTGCCCCAGGCCCACCTCAGAAGCTGCAGCAGGAACAGCTGGTTCTTCAAAGGCAAGGGAATGCTCTAAACTTCACTCCGGATCAGTGATCAGGCCTACAAGGGTTCACACCTGGCCCTTCGCCACAGGTGATGGGGGTGCCTAACTCCAGGGCCAGCTGGGGACTTCTCACTCTGCCTCTGCAGGAACTCAACGGAATAGCTTCTACAGTGCAACCTCTGTGTGGCCAGCTGGCTCTCAGCCCTGGGAGGGGTGGGGTGGGATTTGGGAACATAATCCTGGTGTTACCCCCTGAGGAACTTCCAGTGTGCTGGGCGGAAGGCGAAGAAATGTACCTAAAGTGGAGCAATTAAGTGCCCCCAACTGTGCCTGCACTAGGGTGCCAATCATTGTTTGCTTAGGAGGCAGAAGTTAGTGACCCTAAGTCAAGGAGTGTGCGCAGGGCAGGCCAGCCCAGGAGGGCCCCCAGGGCAGGGCCTCCCGGCTTCCCATTCTTTCGTGGTTCCCACAGCGCCCAGGCCCCGCTCTGCTCACAATGAGCTTCAATGCTTGCTTTTGATGGAACCTTTCCCCTTTGTATCTGTCTCTGTGTCTCTCAGCATCTCTGTCTCTACGGGTCTCTGCCTCTCTCTTGTTTCCCAACATCCTTCCCGAGCCCCTGGGGAGCAAAGCTGGGGGGGCCGGGCAGTGGGAACGGGACAGCGTCCTGTTCTCACCAAGGACAATAAGGGCCGGAAAGGGCTGGAGCCAAGGCCTGGCGCGGACTCCCCCTCCCTGCCTGCCCCGGGCGCCCCCGGCCCCCGCCCTGACCCATTGGCATGCCCTAAATGCCATTTGTCCCTCATGCTAGTGCCAGTCCGAGGGGAGTCCAGCTTCTGCCTGGGTTAGGGAGCCTGCTTGCCCTTGGTCTCACCTTCCCACTGCCCTCTCCTCCAGCGGCATCACCTTCTGCCCTAAAGAGCTGGCAGAGCGCCTCCCGCCAGCATCTGCACTCGTGTCCACAGCCCCCTCCCCCTGTATTATTTACTCCTGTTTCCGGACCTGGCGGCGGGTGCCGGCGGGTGTCAGGGCCACGTGTGAGGGAGCAGGAGGAAACATCTGGCTTCCCTCTGTCCTCCAGGGGTGGAGACGCCCCTCTCTCCCCCAGGCCTATAGCCTCTGGGCTGGAGCAGAGCCCCAGGGGTCCAAGAGCCAAGAGGTTAGCACCTTTGCCCTTCTCACCCGCAGGTCTCTGGGAGTCATTCAGTCCTCATGCCCCCTTACTTAATGATGGTGATTAGGTGGCTGTGATACCCCTGCCAGGGTTAATTGGCAGGTCAGGTGCAGGCAGCCTGCAACTAAGCACTCAGAGATAGGCTGGGTGGAGAGCGGAGGTTGGCGCCAACCTGCCTTGTAAAGGCACCCATTCCCTGAGGAAGGGGTCATTATTCCTGGGCCACTTGCTGCCCCTGGTGCCGATGCAGTGGGTGGCAGCAGGTGTCCAGATAGCTTGGTACTGCCCTGGCACCTGCTGTCCAGCTTCTCCCCACCCTCCCCTAGCCAAAGAGGTGACGTTCACTGCCTGGCCCTACCCATTCCGGCTCTCCCCGTGGAAGGCACGGTGTGCTCAGCTGGCCAGGTCCCGAGGATCCCCAGGCTGTGTCTGGGCTCACCTCCACGGGGACCTGGCCCTCTGCCCACTGCTCCATTCCAGGTTAGGAGAAAGGCAAGGTTTGACTGTGAGACCTAGAACCAACCCAGCCTGCCTGTAAGTCTGGGGCCCGTTTTGGACAAACTCTCC
Source organism: Indri indri (assembly GCA_004363605.1). Taxonomy (NCBI): domain Eukaryota; kingdom Metazoa; phylum Chordata; class Mammalia; order Primates; family Indriidae; genus Indri; species Indri indri. The sequence goes on from RJWJ010016276.1 coordinate 32,581, forward strand.
TTCCTCTCCCAGAGGGTCCCACATATCACAATGCCCCTCACCACCCCCACCCCCACTAGGCGAGTTGGAGCCTAGAACTGCCATCCTCTCTAGGAGCTTCTGGTTTCCATTGGACTCTCTGCCGCAACTCCCAGCCTAGGGAGAGAAGACAAGGCTTGATTCAGGCTTCAGTCCTCCCAACTGGACCAGTCTTTCAGGTCCTCCAAGAAGGTTGGCTTTCACACACAGACCCAGCTACAACCCTCCTCCCCAGAGGTCAGGGTTGGCTTGCAAGGGTGTTGCTCTAGCTCCAGGAGAAAGACGTGAGCTCATAGCGCCCTCTGCAGGTATCCTGGACAAACTGCCTAGCCCTCCCACAGCGAGGTTATAGAAAAGCAAAGGGTCTGGGGTTCTGGCCAAAGATGGGACTGGGGTGGGGTGGCCTCTAATCCTTGACTAGAACTCCTCTGACTCACTTTTTCAGCTCCATTAGGTCTTCTTCCCTAACTTAGGCACCTCTCATGTGCAGGATTTTCTTCTGGAAGGGCAGGTTTTCATTCAACCAACCCACCAGTCTTTACTGTCCCTTATCAGGCACTGTGGAAAATCCAAAGCTGGGCCCAGCATGGTGGTTCACGTCTGTAATCCCAGTGCTTTGGGAGGCCAAGGCAAGAGGATCACTTGAGGTCAGGAGTTTTGAGACCAGCCTGGATAACGCCAGGCTGTAGAGACCTCGTCTCTACAAAAAGTTAAAAAATTAGGCAAGCATGGTGGCATGCACCTGTAGTTCCAGCTACTAGGGACACTGAGGTGGGAGATCCCTCGAGCCCAGGAGTTTGAGGCTGTAGTGATCTATCATCACACCACTGCACTCCAGCCTAGGTGACAAAATGAGACCCTGTCTCAAAAAAAGAAAAAGAAAATACAAAAGTGACCAAGAAGTGGTGTACACCGTAAAGCCCACACCATGCAGTAGGAGAGAGGGGGCCTAGGTGCCCCCAAAGGACAGGCACTCTGGACAGAGTTGCTCCTCATGACAGAGCACAGATAGGGCAGGACCTGAGCAGCTACCTGCCTCATTTCCATCAAGGCTGGCTGAGAGGATGGTGTCCCTGCTCCTTTTTATAACGTTTCATATACTTTGCTAAAACTTAGGCAGTTCCTAGTGTCTTGGCTATGAGACACGGTAAAAAAATGAAGGTACCAGAACAAAGAGGTTAGGGGCAGTAACCAACCTGGGGAGGCATTCTAAACATAGGCATATGTTTGTGCTGGAGTAGAATAGATGGGGCCAGAAGGGCAACATCAGTAGGAAATTCCCACTTGCAGCAGAAGGGGCAGAGGGCTCATGTGCTCAGAGTGGGGAGCTGGGGTAACAAAGCCCCCGCAAGGAATGCCATGAAACAGTGTAGAAACGAGGGGCCTTGCCTGCCCTTACTCTTCTGTTCTGAGATCCCATCCAGTTCTGACAGGCAGGCTTCCTACACTGCAGCCTTTACCGCTTTCCCCAAAGGTCGAGACTGCAGATCATTCATGTACTTTTCTTCCATGACTAGACTCTCACACAAGTACATGCCACCCCTGGTACTGATGGTACGCAATGAATATTTGGTAAAAATGAACCCAGTGCAGTGATGCATGCCTGTAGTCTCAGCTACTCAGGAGGCTGAAGCAGGAGGATCGCTTGAGCCCAGGAGTTTGAGGCTGTAGTGAGCTATGATCAGGCCACCTGTGCTCCAGCCTGGGCAACAGAGCAAGACTGTCTCCATAAAATAAAAAAAAGTATTTTTAAAAGTTTGGTAAAAATGAATCTTGGGGCCAGGTGCAGTGGCTCATGCCTATAATCCTAGCACTCTGGGCAGCTAAGGCAAGAGGATTGCTTGAGCTCAGAAGTTCAAAACCAGCCTGAGCAAGAGTGAGATCCCGGCCGGGCGCGGTGGCTCACGCCTGTAATCCTAGCACTCTGGGAGGCCGAGGTGGGCGGATCATCCTGAGCTCAGGAGTTCGAGACCAGCCTGAGCAAGAGCGAGACCCCGTCTCTACCAAAAATAGAAAGAAATTAATTGGACAGCTAAAAAAATATATATAGAAAAAAAAAATTAGCCGGGCATGGTGGCACGTGCCTGTAGTCCCAGCTACTCGGGAGGCTGAGGCAGAAGGATTGCTCGAGCCCAGGA
>RJWJ010016277.1:0-34739 GCA_004363605.1 Indri indri
GCAGTGAAATTTCTAGCAATACAAGTGATCGTGACAATTGGGGATGCAAAAATAAGAGTTAGTATTATGCTGAATAAAAACAAAAACATAAAATCCAAATCAAAAAACCCCTTAAGATGGAGCAGAATACATAGGAAGAGAGCAGAGAAACATGAGATCGTCTTTGACATCACACTCGATGCTGGCTAGAGAGCTTTATGATGTTGTTTATTTCTACCTGGGAATCACAACTAAAGAAATATCTTATAACTCTGGAGATGGTTTACAATTCAAGAGGACCCAGGGAAAAAGGATTTGGAATCGGAGAGTTTACCAAAGTTACTCTTGGGGATAATTTAATAACAACCTTTAAATAGACAAGTTCTCATATGAAGGGCCACAATTGTTTGACATTTAAAAGACCAAGAAGAAAAGAATTATATTGTAATAAAGGCAGTGGACCAAGAATTAATATAAAATCTATCTCAACTGTCCATGTTCAGAGTTTTCTTATGATAAGCAGATTTATTCTATGTTTGAATAGCCTTAAGATCTTCATAAAAAGATATCAGACCAGGTAACGCCTTGTTTAAACATTGCATGTTTTCCCATTGAACGCAGAATAAAACTCAAATTCCCTGGCCTTGAGATCCTTCATCAACGGTTCTTAATCCTGGCTGCACATTAAAACACCTGGGAAACAATTTTAAAAATATATCAATTTCACAGTCTGAAGTGGGGCTCAGCATGGATGTGTTTTAAGCTCCCATATGATTCTCATGTGAGAGCAGAAAAGACCGAAATGAGCTGACGCCTGCGCCTGTCTACCCTCACTCAGTATTCAGTCCCTTTGCTCACTCTGTTCCAGTTACACTAAACTGAACTCAAGCTACTTCTCATCTTTGGACTTGCCCTTCCTCTGCCTGGAATGCTCCTCCCCTACATCTCCACGTGGCTCCTGCTTACCCTTCAGAATTGAGCTCAAACATCACATCCTCAGTGATGTCTTCCCTGACCTGATGCTGCTCCTCGCTTAAAATCTCCTTTCTTTTTTCTAAATCACATCATCCTTATTACTGAGAAAGCTATTTTGTTTATTTATTTGTCACTTGATTATCTACTGCCTCCACTAAAGTGTAGAATCCATGAAGGCAAGGACCTTGCCTAGCTCACTGACTTCTCTACCCTCAGCCCTGGAATAATGCTGGCTCCTGGAAGTGCTCAATAAGTAATTGTTGAATGAATAAAGTAATAGATTGAAGGAATGAGTGATACAATTGAAGCACAAAACACCAGGGAAATAACAGAAGGGCATAAAAATATATACATTTTTTGGCATCTTATTAGTGAATATCAACAATGTCACCAATGAACTTAAAAGTAAATTTAAAAAAGTAAATAAAAACATCACCAATAGGAGCAAAACCAAAGAATCACATTGGCTGACACTTAGCGTTTACCATGAACTGGCTGCTCTTCTAAGCACTTTACATATATTAACTCTTTTAATCCTCACAACAGTCCTGTATGGTAGATACTATTATCATTCCCATTTGATAGATGAAAAACTGAGGCACAGAAATTTGGGAACTTGCCAGTGGTCAGCCAGCTATAAGGCAGAGCCCAAACCGAACCTGAACTGGAGTCTATGTTCCTAACTATTACAATGTCTCTCTAAACCATTTGAAATATTTATTAAGTTTCCTATATCCTCTTTAATTCCATTGCATCTTCTTTGGGCTTTAGAGTCAGACAGACTTAACTTCTGACGCACACACGACCACTTCCACACCCTGTGACCTTAGCCATGCTATTAACCGTCCTGAACCTCTGTTTCTTCATCTGTAAGGCAGGAAAATATAACTTGACAGAATTGTTGTGACTGACTAGATAAGCTAATGACTATAAAGTCCCTTGTACAGGGACTACGTACTTTAATAAGCATTTATTTTCATTCTCGTCCAGGTCCTTATTATTATACTTTGCATTGAGGTTACTGCAAGAGACTCCTATCTGATCACGAGTTAGGTAGAAGGAATGAGGACTGGCTGCTTGCTGCAGAACGTGTAGGACATCTGGTTAGGTGGGCAGCATCTTATTTGGCCAGAAGGGCAGCTGATGTGTACTAGGAGTGAAGTAGGTGAAGGTCAATTAACAAGACTGCAAGGCCTATATAGAGATACCATGCTAGCTACTGAAGATAATTAGGTGGAACACACAGTAACTTACTTCTAGAAGCTGAGAGTTCAGACCAGTGATCTGTAACCAGTAACATACATGAGAATTACTGTGGGGATATTTTCAAACTGTGATTGCCCAGGCCCAACTCTCAATGGGCCTAGTGTGGGAAATCCAGTATGTGTGTTTTGAAATCCCCCTTAAGAACTCTGATGTGAGCCCATAGTTGAAAAACAATATCCCAGAAGGAGAAAGACATATAAGCCAATAACTAATCAAATGATATGTAAAAAATTTAAATTGCAATACAATGTAATACCAAGAATGGTTACATATAATAAATTACAGAAGCATATAATAAAAGTTCACTTGCTGAATGCCCTCCATGAAACAGATACTGTATATATTTTATAATGTTCTTTGTACCCATTCAATATTTAATAAAAACAAACACATATCAGTGTTAGGCGAGCCAAGAGAGTGAGGAGACAACATAGCTTTAAGAATCAGATCAGAATACAAGCTTGCATGGAGCTTGCATGCAAAGGGTTTCCCTGGTGTATGACCTTGGCTGTTCTGAGGTTCAAAGTTAGTAAGGTTGACAAAGGCTACAGGGCAAGCTCAACGAGGCTCTCATTCCTACAGGACCCTGGCCTCTGGCCACACGGAAAACCGGAAGGGCTTGATGAGCCACCATAGAACCTGGTGTCTAGTCCTTGCTATTTAGCACAATGGGGCCAGTAAGAGCTTCTTAAAACACCACTTTGATTATGTCATCCTCTTCAGCAAAACCTGTGATAGTTCTCTTTTCCTTCATGTGGGAAATTTTCAAAACTTCCTGCTCATTCCTACCCAACCACACTGTCCACTCTAGTCATGCTAATTTTTCGACCTTTCCCCGACACGTTGCGTCCATCCATGCAGCCCACTGCTTGCTCAGTCTGTCCAGCCTCGCAGGAATTTCCTTATGCATACGACAAACATACCAAGGTGCCCAGCCCTACGCCAGACCTGATTTCTACCATAAGCAATTACGAGTTATCCTTTACCTCAGTTTCTCTTCGTGTTCTAGCATGAGTTCTAGCTCCTCTATGAAGAAATGGTGAAAAGCATACCTTGAGGATGGTTATACCTCCCCTAAAAAATATTAATAACATGCTTGTGTCTTCTATCAGTTGAGCCTCTACCACTAGAGAAGAGGTTTTATTTGTATTCTCTGCCAGGCCCAGCACAATGCAGAGAGCCCCGTTCGCCTCCCGCCCCTGAGAAAAAAATTGACTAATGAATCGATGCTAAATTGGAACAGACAGAAACTTCAGAAAACTGTGATTTGCAATCTTTAAGTTACTATTTTGGGACACGTACGCTGCTGGGCATATCTCAGGACAAAGAGGCAAAGGAAGGGGAGAGAGGCACTCAGCGTGGACGTGGCAGACTAATGGACCAACTGCCTGATCATCACGAATGCAGCGCAGTGGAGAATTCACAGCTGAGTTTTCCCTTTAAGCCCCCAAAGGGTGTGGCTCATTAAAGAAAAAACTTCTAACCCTCATTTCCCTTTTAAGAAACCTCTCTTCATCCAAAGCACGTAACATGACATCATCATACACCGTAGTCTTTTTCTCCAGTGCTCACAGAAAGGTGAGGTTTTTGACCTTTCCTCAGATCCCTAAACTCCCAGTGGCCGCTCAGGTTCTCACAGTAAACTTGGAAAACAAGCCGCCTCGCAGCAGAGGGCATTGTGAGTTTATGGATTGGATCGTTTCTGTGAAAGCTATCTGCTGAGCATCACGGGGGAGAAAATCGGATGGCAACGTTTTCCTGCTGCCTTCCTCCTCCCCCAGTGTTAGCCCCTTTTGGATCATTTGAATTGTATATGGCTTTCTATTTAAGTCAGTCATTTGCTGGCAGCAAAACTAGAACATTTCCTGTTTTTCCTCTCACTGTAATCAGGATTTGGCTGTCCAAATTAGGACTGCCCTAATTACTCCTCAGCAGGTGCCAATCTGGGGGAGGGCAATAAACGGGAAGAGAGGAAGTAAGGACACTTTGCATCTTCAGAGTCACGCAATAAGACAACACTTTCTCTCTAAGCCCATAAAACATGATTAAGTAACAGGAAACACAGAAACACTCACCACGGGGTCACGTGTTGTGTGTGTGTGCACGTCAGTGTGCATTATTGTATAACAACCTTAAAGACGATTTTCTGTTTATTCCCCTTCAAAGCTGCACAGAATTACTTTTCCCCACCCTGAACTAAACTCAACCCAGGCCTTTAATTCAGCACCCGTGGCAGACCACTCCCAGATATTCCCCTGTGATCTGACAGTGGGCAGCAATAAGTGGACACCATTTCAGAGACTGCGGCTAGGAAGGGGTACCAAAGCGGTATAATCTCTTGGGAGAAGAAATCAAAATACCTTTGGTGAGCACAGTGTGTCAACAGCCAAAAGGAATTGCCGCGTTTCAGAAGAAGTGGTCCAAAGGAGATACACTTTTGCTGTTTGGACCAAATGGTGATATATAAACGACAGAGAAATAACTCAATTCCTATAGGAAGGATAGACTATGGTGAACAAACTGTCCATGTTTCTGCCTAAAAGCAACCACTCTACTTGTGCATTAGATCCCACCCCTACTCACCTAGTCAAAAACATAGTTTAAGGGATTTTCCTCTCTCTCCTACACCAACAAATCTCCCTCTTTCCGACATCATTTTCTCCAAATACAAATATGCACTTATGTGTTTTAAATAACAATCATTATTTAAAACAACACGTAAAACAACAAAAAAACCCTCGCCTTCATATAATTTCACTTCAACTACTACCCCATTTCTCTGTTCCCTTTTGCAGTAAAACTCACTGTAAAAGTTTTGCCTATATTTAAAATTCCTCTACTCTCAGCTTCTCCTTTAAGTCCATGACGGTCTGGTTTTCACCCCTAATACTCCATAGAAACAGATCCGGTGACAGTCACCAACAGGCTCCACACTGCTAAAGGCATAACAGAGTCCATGCGGAGTTCTAATGCTGACCTAATCCAGCATTTGACCCTGCTGGGCATCTCCTCCATCCCTTCACCTGGCTTCCATGACATCACGGTCTCTTGATTTTCCTCCTACTGTCCTGGTTGTAGCTTCTCAGTGTCCTTTGTTGGCATCTCCTCATCTTGCAAACTTCTTCTCAGCCATATGTATACTCCCTGGGAGGTGGCAAATCTGCTCCATGGAGATTTCATCTAGTCCCATGGATTTAAATACCATTTAGCTATACTGTTTATATCAATGGCTGCCAAATATCTACCTCCAGGCCAGACCTCTCTCCTTGTGAAGCGTGTATCCAGCTGCCTACGCCATGTCTCCATGTGGCTGTGTAATAGATACTTCAAATTTAAACGATGATCTGCTTGCCCCCAAATCTGCAGCGTGGTCCATCTCAATAGTTGGCAACTCCATATTTTCACTGCTCAAACAAAAAATCCTAAGAGTAATTTTTGACACCTTTCTCTCTCTTGTATCTCCAATCTGGCAGGGAATTCTGTTGGCTGTCCCTTCAAAACACATTTAGAATTCAACCATTCTCACCATCTCTGCCGCTACCCACAGTGTAAGCTGTCTTCATTTCGTACCTGATTAACGCACTAGCCCTCAGTTGGTCTCCCTGCTTCCATCCTTGTCCCCTTAGAGCCTATTTTCAAATTTCTACTTTAAAACGTATATAGGATCATGCTGCTCCTAGCACAATCCCTGCAATGGCTCCCCATTTCTCTCAGAGCAGAACTCAGCATCCCGAGAGTGCCCCCATGGTCTGGCCCTCTGTTTCTTCTTGGCCATCCCCTAAGCCCCTCCTCCTCCTTCACTTTACTCCAACCATGCTGGCCTCCCTGCTGTCCCTGAAAAGTGTCCTGCAGAATCCTGCCCTGGGGCCTTCCTCCCTTGCCAGCGCACTCTTTTCCCAGATAGCCTGTCAAACTCTCCTCACTCCTTCGAGACATTCCTCAAATCTCAACTCAACAGGGCCTCCCTGGGGCACCGTATTTAAAATTACAACCTCCTCCTACCATGCTCCCAAGTCCATCCACCCCACTCCATTTCTTTTCTCCACATTACTTATTTTCTTCTAATATTTTTTATATGTTTATGTATTATATTTATTTACTGTCTGTCTCCCCTCTCCCGTCCCCAACAGAATGTAAACTCCATGAAAACAGGCATTCAATCTGTTTGGTTCATTGCTGTCTCTACAAACTCTTGTAGAAGTACTCAGCAAACATTTGTGAAATGAATGAAGTCCTAGAAACCAAGTAAATAAACTGTTTTAAGGATGGAGTGATTAATTGTGTTAACAGTTACTGAGATCAAAGAATATTCTGACAGGGATAATAAATTTAGGCAAGGATGATTCAAAGCCTGGAATCACAGAACCACTGCTGATAATCTTGAAGCTGTCCTGACGGACAGGGAAGAATGACCAGGAGCAGATCCCTGACGTTCATAAAGAAAAGGAAGGGAGACTACAGAAATGGGCTGAATTTGGAATTAAAGGCAAAATTCTAAACAATTAAAGGTAGTTTGTGAACAATTAGGAAGCAGTACTCACTGGGAACTAGGAAGAGCTCACAAAGAACAAGTCACATGACTTTTTCCTTTCCTAACGGAGAAGTGGTTAATTTGGCTCTTGGTTTTTCCAGAGGTATCTCAAAGCTACCCAAGACGAGAGTTCTTAAGAAATGGTTCAGCAAGGAGAAGCGAGTCCTAAAAGTAAAGTAAAGGGATGGGAGGGCGTCTGAACAAACGCCTGGTATTGTCCATAACTAGTTTGTCCCTGCTCATCCTGGGGAGACATGAGGGAGGGTTGGCTGCATTAAAAGGATCAAGACTGGAAAGACACCAGTAAGGAATCTAATAAAGTCTCTTATGGGGCAGATGATGAAATATAGAAAACATTATCATGGGAGGTGGTAAAGGCAATCACCATCATCACCATCATTGTCATCAGTAAAACTGGAGACCAAGTTTCTCAAGGACAGAATAGACGAATACCACATGTACTCACTATTAAATTGGAACTAACAGATGAGCACACATGTGCACAGAGGAAAGTGAAACTCAGTGGAAATCAACCAGGGGGAATGGGGGAGGTGGGGAGGGGTAAAAGGCTACCTAATGGGTACAAAGAACACTGTTTGGGTGATGGGCACACCTATAGCCAGAACTCGAGCATTACAAAAGTGATCATGTAACTTAAGACATCATTTGTACCCCCTTAATGTTTTGGGCGGGGGGGAATTTAGCACATACAATTATGTACAGTACATACTACTTTGTAATACATGGCTATGTTATTGATTAAAAAACAGTTAATCATGTTTTGGACAGTACATTATTTTGTTAAAAAGTTCTAAAAGACTGACATTTCTGGAACAACCTTTTGAGAAAAGGCCTAGTATTATCCCTTTTTGCAGATAAGGAAATTAAGGTAGAGAGGCTGCATAGCTGTTCAAGGTCATATAACCAGTAGGTAGAAAGGCTGGCCTTCAAACTTCAGCTGCAGGGCCTGCTCTTGAGCTAAAGCCCAGGCTCTTAGCTCCTAGAAAAACATGAACTCCTCGAGTACTGAGTAACATATAGATCATCTCAAAGGAAACCTTAAGAGGTGTACCCCAAAAATTCTCAACTGAGCCCTGTCCTGTTGAACACTTTTTTCAATGACAAACATAAAACAAAAACTAAAAGATTGCTTATAAAATTGAGACTGACATGGAATTTGGAGAAATAGCTAAGATTTTTTGATGACAGGATAAAGATTCAAAAATATCTCAATAGACTGAAATGATGAGTTTAAAAATAACATTACATTTAATGGGTAAATGTGAGCTTTTGAATTTACATTTAGAAAAAAAAAGATCACCACGAATACAGCATAGAAAAGATAATACTAATTTCAACCAGCATTTATTTCTTCTTGTATCTCCTTACCTGCTACAGCCAACTAGTGGCCAAATCTTACAAATTTTACCTCTGCTGTGCCTTGTGATCCACCCTGTCGCCTCCGTTTTCCTTGCCTCTCCCCTAATTCAGGCCCTAATGTCTCTGTCCCTCTACCTGCACTCTTCCTTTTCAAATTTCCCCAAAGCACAGGTCTACACCGGGTACTCCCTGCTTACACACCTTCGAGTGGCCCCTCACTACCTGATTTAAAAGGTCAAGTTCCTTGAGCCTGACGTTCAAGATCCTCCGGTTTGGCCCCAGCTTCCCTTTCTAAAACCCAAACATTCATCACTTGTTCTTGCTCTGGTTCCTTCCTTCCCCTCCTTAAGCCCATCTGTCTAAATCCTCCTCCTGCTTCACAAAGCCCAGTTCATATCCTTCACCAAGCCTTTCCTGTCCTCCTTCCTCATTTCTTTCTCCTGCAGTTAGGCATCTTTACTGATCTTACCACGTTTTCCGGCACAAATTAAAGCTGTGGATGTACACATTCTATTTCTTTGTCCCATATTTCCCTTTCTATTCTTCACCAAGAATACAAGCTCATTGAAGGTAGAATCGGTGGCTGATTAATTTCTTTATCTGCCCCACTCACATGGTATCTTGGTAGATGCTCAATAAATATCTGACAAATGCAATCACACAATGTAACAAGTACTGCGCCCAGCACAAGGAAAGTGCTGGTTCTGCTGAAATACCCTGAGCACACCTGGAACACTGGGTGCAGGTCCCTTCTAAGATGGACACTGCCAAGCTAATGGGCGATGGAGAAAGATGACCAGGTTGGCTTGCAGACCCAGGATATACCAGAATGTTCAGACTAGGGGGAAAAAAGTAAAGACTACATGGGCCATGAAAGCTATATTTCCACATATGAGGGGCTTTTATACGCAAGGATTAAACTGATTTGGAATCACTCTAGAAAAAAGGACTATGTCCAATGCATAGGAGAGTATCACTTCAAATCCAGAAAAAGTTTTCAGATGAGAAATGTTCAACAATGACCAGCCTGCTTTGTAGATGTAGTAACTTCTAGTCTCTTGATATGTTGAGACGCAGGATCATTAACGATAAGAAGAAAATCACCTATGACAAACAAGGTGCCAGGCTTCAGGAACTTAAACATTTTCTTTCAAAATAACAAGAACAACAGTACTATGTAAATGGCCATCAGTGGAGTTTAGATTCTAGAGTCGACTTTGCCTTATAATGGTCAGGTTATGCAACATCTCCATTATAATTCATATTCATCCACATTATTATTTGTCAGAAATTATTGGGTGCCCATAATGAAATATGTATAAGAAAAAAAGGGCATGTCCTTCTGTTTTTTTAAAAAAGCTTTAAATTTAATGGGAGTTAAAGATAAAAGTAAATTTAAAATGTAATGTTGTTAAAATACAATTATTTAAAAATAATTTTTTAATGTTAAAGATTTAATATTTAAAATATGTTATGCAATTCTCATTTGGTCGATGAGACATTGATACAAACACTTTGAGTTTGCTTTTGTAAAGCTGAAAATACAACACTCTATGGACCAGAAATTCCAATCTCAGGCAACTAACCTAGAGCAGTAGCTTTTACAATTGTTGTTTGTGTGTATCCCTTAAAATAATTTTGAAAAACTATATTCTCCTTCCTTTTTTAAGTTGAAATTTAATTTTTTTCAGAATGAGTTTGAGTTTAAATAGTTTCAAAAAATATAATTTTTGGCATACCATAAAGTTTGACACTTTAAAATCACTATTTTAAATGTATCTAATGGCCAGACACAGAAAGAATATATTGCATGATCTCACTTACATGCGGAATCTACAAAAAGTCAAACTCATAGAAGTAGAGAGTAGAATGCCGGTTACTAGGGGCTGGGGATGGTGGAGTAGGGTGGCGAGACACTGCTCAAAGGATACAAAGTTTCAGTTGTACTTTTGCTCTTTGAATTATTATTTCTATTTCATTTCCTCACTGAATTTTATCCTAATGGAATATATTTTCATGCTTGAAATTATTTTACTGATTATTACATTGTAGTTTTTTTTACAAAAAATTACTTGTACAAATTAAAATCCAAAGTTTAAATTAAAATTTTGTTACAAGACTAAATTTTAACTTTTTAAATTTGAATTATCATAATTATTTAGTACACAATAGATTTTGATATTATTAATTATATGTGTTGGCTTAACCTTAGTATAATTTTTGATTAATAATTATTGAACAAAAAAGTAAAATATTTTGGGGAGTGCACCTCAATAAGATGGTTGGGTTTCTCTTCTTTAACTGGTTCATGTGACCCTGGATAATTATCACTTCTTGCTAGAATGAGGGAGGTTAAGCATTAATCTATGTTGTACTCCTCTGCCAGATTAATCTTCCCTAAATACTGCCTCTTGGCTGGTTCATAATAATTCCTGATGTACTATACAGTATCTAAATTTCCAAGTCTTAGTTTTGAAGACCCTACTTGGTTGGTCTCACTCTTCCTATTCAATGTTATCTCTTACTGCCTTCTACTAGGGACTCTGTTTCAGTCAAACTTCCTCCTCACTGTCCCCTCCAAATATCAGGCAATTATCTTAGGGCTTCCTCTCCCTCCCTGCCATGCCGTTACTTATTCTCTCCACCTCCATAAATTTCATCTGTCCAGCACACATCTCACAGTCTGCCAATCATCCCTGACTGCAAACACCCTTTCTCTTTTTCTGGTGTTTTATTCCCCAGCCCATATAATCTGTACTGTACAAGCAGCACCTGATCATGTACTGTACTTTACTTATCTATCCTTAATTATATATCGCATATTGTTTAGTATTTTATTATACATTCTTTACTTCCCTAATTGTTTCATGTCTTGTCAACCAGCCCATAATTAGTTCCTATTATTAGCTTTCTATGAGAAGTGCTATGATGTTTTCCACAAGCCCAGAGAGATTTTGAATTCAAAGAAATCAGAGGGGTAACCAAGGATATAACAATGGTTTTTCATTCCCACTGATGCTGAAAACAGGCACAACTGTCCTGTGACAGTAGGAAGGTTACATCAGGAGGAACATATTTATAAGAATGAAAAAGAAATATTATTATAAAGATTTTACTTTAAGGATCTTTCCATCCACAAGATGGACTAATCAAGATCTGGAATTTCCTTGAGGGAGACGAACTGTGCAATTCCAGACTGTCATGAAAATCAAGGCTGATCCTTGTCCGAGCCGCCCGATGGCAGTCCTGGTGGCTCTGTCCCTTCGTCCCTCTCAATCCCTCTGTCGGTCCAACCACACAAGGGTCTGAAAGACTCCGTCTGTGGTCCAGGTTCTCATCAGGCCCCTTGACAAACTCAGGGATGATCCTTTTCTACAGTGGTACAAGGCAGGCTATGAAGGCAATTTCACCAATCAGAACAACCATCGGGTTCTAAAGTGACTTTGCTTAGCTCTTAGCAGAAACTCTACCTGTAGGCCGCAGCGCAGGTTTCCCTGTACTCCTGGAGCTTCACGTATACCATGTTGAGGAACTGATCCGAATATGCACTCAAGTCGTGCATTAGGTTCATGAGGTCTTGTACTGTCTTCTCCACAATGATTGTGCTCTGGAAATGAACAACAAAAGAGAAACTCGTGAGATTTCGATACTCAAACAATGTGTAGGACAAGGCAGGACAACTGAAATTATGTAATATTAAGGCACTTGAGCATTCCTGGAAGGATGTGACATTTAAAAACATAGGCAAAAAACAACAAAATAAGTATACTACACAGTGGTGGTCTTCCAAAGACCTTAGAGTACTTTTTTCTGGAAGGACATGGGATAGGGATTTTCAAATTGATTTCATGGAACTCTTGGCTTCCACAATATATTCCTGTGGCTTTTAAGAAAGAAAAATGCATATTTAGTTGGAGCCTGATTTATCACCTTGAGGGCTGCATGAGATTAGGGACCTATGACAGGCAGCACAAAGAAAAAGCCTTCTATGATTTATTTTAAAAGTTTTAAAACCATCAATCTGTTAAGGACAACAACTAACATTTGTATAGTGTTTTACAGCTTGTAGAATGTTTTCACATACAGAGCATATGTTATCTCACTCGAGGCTCACATAATAATCATGATAATCACGAACATTTATAGGGTTCTTACAAGTGCAAGGTACAATGCTAAACACGTCGCATACTTTATTCCACTTAATCTTCTCAATGCCCCTACCTCTTGGGTGGATCCTATAATCATCCCCAGTTTAAAGATGAGGGAACAGGTTTAGAAAGGGAAAGTAGAAAAGCAAAGCCTAGAGCCCTTGCTTTGTTCAACTACACTGTTCTTCCTAAGAGCTAGATCTGAGTTCTCCGGCCCATAGACCAGCCATTTTCTCATGAGATCACAGTATTTTGTACTGTTGTTACCACTATAAAAGCAGGGCCCGACACACTCAGACATATTTTAAAACTGAATTAAAGAAATATTCAAAGGGAAAAATAATAAGCCCATTTTAAAACGAGAGATTGACAGCACTGTGCAGCGAATCAGTGCCATATCTGAGAAGAGGCATCTTCAATAAATTCTAAATCTTTGATTCAGAAAAGACTGAGTTGTTTAGACCATTAGTTCATGCCTCTTTCAAAAGCAGCAGAATTTCATGGAACTCTTGGCTTCCACAATATATGTCTGTGGCTTTTAGGAAAGAAAATGCATATTCAGTTGGAGCCTGATTTGTCATCTCTGGGGCTCTTTGAGATTAGGGACCTATGACAGGCAGCACAAAGAAAAAGCCTGGAGTAAATATTAATCACCTGCTTAGCAGCTTGGAATCCTTTGGTCAATAACTAGTGTGTTGAATACGTGTTTATATAAAATCACATAGGTTGTGGTAGGTGTAGCCATAAAAGTAAACTGCAAAGAAATATTTTTCCAGTGTGACAGTGAACTATGAAGGAATCAAAGGCATTTTATTATGCTTAATACAGACTATGAGGTGTAGGGTTTTGGCTATTTTTTTTCCCTAAAAATAAAAAGAATGGATAAAAGTATTTAGCTTCCTCTAACACAATGGAGGGTTAGCTTGAATTATGAGTTACATTGGCATGCTTATTCAAGATGACCTGGTTGTAGCGGTTTCTCGTCTTCTCTCCCCTTCCCCATTGCCAGTAAAATAATCGGACGGTGAGAAGGAAGGAGCAGTTATATTCTGTAAGGCAAGCCCCATAGGAAGTGAAATTACAGTCTCTATAGAATCCCCACAAGTTCAACTTCCTTTTCTGTATTGATTTTAAGATTAAAGCACCACAGCTTCACCCTGATCCATAATCCCATTCCTCTGTATTTGCGTGTGAGTGACAGGAATTGATTTGGCCTGGCTACACAACCCCACGCTAAGAAGAATTTAAAATCCTCATCCTGATTCTGAACACAGGCTATCCTGCAGCATGTGGACAGCAATTAATAAAGGAGAGTGGAGCTCAGCCATCCTCACAAAGCACATTTAAAATCTGAAACACCGCAGGGAAGATGGGCACGGGAGATCACTCTGATGATTGGGAGAAAGGGTCTGGGTCTATTCCCAATTACGCTATTGATAACCATCACCGGGGTAGGTTTGGGTAGCCTCTTCCTTTTTCATGACTCAGTTCAGTCCTCTAATGACCAAGGGTAATTTGATCGCTCCTTCACTCTATCGGCCCTCATGACTCACGTATTCAATTTGTGCACCGGTACTTTCACATGGGGTCAATACTGTGCGGTTGTTCTTAAATCATCTCAGGTGTGTTTGCTCTTCCTGAATAAATTATCAGCTTCTCAAGAGAGATCTGCATTCTTCTTTTATTTTTGTCCATCTCCCATTCTTCCCTCCCCCTACTTGTTTATAATTTCTCAGGATCTTCAGGATAATACTATCAATAAAAGAAACAAGACTAATAATGTTAATATACAAAAGTAAATCTCTGGATGTCATATATGTGAGGGATTTTAAACACAGATACCTTTGCATTTTGAAATCTCTTTGGGTGGATTAGGTTTGGTCTGATTTATTGCAGTGCTCAGTTGGAAAGGAAGGGGTGACTGCAAACACCTCTGCATATCCACCGGAAGTCAAGGTTTTGGGGATGAACAGGAAGTCCCAGCAGGGAATGAGTAGGCAGGTAGGTGATGCCTGATGCTGCCATGGTTTAATTCTAATGGTTGTGCTCAACACGGAGTCTGTGTGATGCTATATGATTACATACAATTTTGCAGCTATTTGGTTCGTTTACCGTGTCATGGTAGCACTCTGGATAATCAATCACTACATTCTCTTCAAGAAAAATGACACTGTAGTTTGCCAAATGAAGGGTATTTTTACAGGGAAAAAAAGTTCCCATTTTTAAAGAATTTATAACAATTTCCAAATCAGTGGCTCTGACAGATAAATGTTGAAAATAGCAAATTTCTAACAAGGTCAATCTTGTTTTTATTTATTTGAACTCTTTAGCAACACAAATGATTTATGGACTCATTATTAATTTTGGGATTTGCCAATGTTGAATACAACAACTTCATAATAAGCAAAACCCTTACTTTGTCCATTATAATTTCTATTAAATCACAAATGATTGATATTTGTTGAGAAACAATTCGATTCGCATTTCTTGCAACTTATTACCAGGTAATAAAGTCTGAGCATGACATGAAAAATAAGAAAAGGAAAAAAAAATATCCCAGGACAGCTGATGCAATTTAAAAAAAAAAATTGCTATGAAAAATAAACAACTAAAGTTTATTACAGGGATACAGTAGTAACCTAAATTAAAAAGTGGGTATATATAAATCAATTATTTGGTTCTGTACTTTTAAAAACTTAATGAATGAATGAATGAATGAATGAAGATGACTGGATCTTTGAGACCTAGTCCATTGTCTGGCAAAATGGGGCTCTGCACCATGATACTAATATTAATGTTATAGAAAATTCACTCTAAGTTTATATAATTTGGAAAATGCTGAGTTAAAGAAAATTGAAGTTTAAGAGTCACTGTGACTCTTAAAAGGCCACTGTAGTATTCAGTCTTCCCCTAGAGAAAACATTTTTCATAACCCATTTTTTTTTTTACATCTACTGAAACGGCGTTTCCAGAATATGGTTTGGGAACAACTCTCCCCAGTCTCTGGTTATACTGATGAGGACTAAAGGCCCAAGGACACGCTTGAGGACACATGAGGAATACTGGTAGGAATAGGGTGAGAATCAGGTTTCCTGCTTCTCAGTCCATATGCCCTTTTCTACACACCGAGCCTGCCTCTCTAACCTTCTCCGCAGCCCCACCGAGCATGCCCACCCCCTGCTCCAAACACACTAAATTGCTAGTGGCTTCTTGCCTGCACCAGGCTAATTCCTGCCTCTGTGCCTGGAGTGCTCTTCCTGGCTCATGCTTCTCATCCTTGAAGAGTCAACTCAAGGGTTACCTGCTCTGATTTAAATGCCCTTCTTCTGTGCTACCAGACACTCTGGCTAAATAATTTTGGCCCAGGCTCTAAATGGGGTGTGGTAATCACTGGTTCACTTAGCTGTCTTTTCCACCAGACTGTAAATTCCTTTTGATCAGGGACTGTACCTTCATATCTGTAACACCTAGCAAGGTATCTGGCATACTGCAGGTGCTCAATAAATATTCATTAATGCACATGCACAGCACATTCAGAATTGGGCAAAAATACAGATTTAGAGTATAAATGTAATGTGCAGTAGTGGGTAAAAGCCTGATTTGGTAAGGTGAATCAGAACACAACCTCCTTCCTACTGCATTACTGTATGTTAATTCCCATGGTTCTAAAGGCTGAACGTTTATTGTGGTTAAGGTCTTAGATATTTCTACAAAAATATTCCTAATTTCATCTGATTGTATTGTTTTTTGTAATGGCAATCCATTATATACATAAATAAATGTGCTAAGTTTAAAGTTTTAAGACATATAAAAAAATTTACAATTCAGAAAAAAAAAACAAAACAACTCTAGTTGGAGAATGCAAACTCTGTATGTGTGCTGTTTTAGCTCCTGAGAAGGGATGGTTCAGAGATGCTGCAAAGAACCTAAGCTTCTGGGAAACTGCTTTAGAAAAAATTGGAAAGAAAAATGGTCAGAGAAATCCATCCATCACTTCAGACACTTTCCTCCATCACCAAGACACACACACATACAAGCTGTGATGGAACGAGGGGACTTCACGAATGTTTGATGATGACAATAACCGTTGTGTTTATTGGGGCATATTCGACGACAATTCAGTAAAACCTCTCACACCATATTGTCCCTCCAGTTACTATTAGCTCTAAGTTGTAGCTGGCCGTAAACCATGACAATAACTACAATAATGATAGTAATGACAGAAGCCAAAAGGAAATCTACTTTCCATTTTTTAGTCTATGATTTGATTTGTGCAATGTTTACAAAGTGCTGAATGGGTCTGCTCCTTTACCAAGACAGCCTGTAAAAGGCTGTGCATCCAGGAGTTGGTGCCTGAGGAACAGCCACTTCTGCTCTTCTCCAAATCATCCTCCGCCCTGCAAGCACAGTGATCTTCTTTTAGAAAGTTCTATCTCCCACAGAAAGGGGTGCTCATGCCAATCAAAAGACATGAACATAAATAGTCATAACAGCTTCATTTATAACAGCCACAAAAAAGCAATTCTCATGTCCATCACCAGAGTGGGCAAGTAAACTGTGGTAGATTCACACAGTGGGACACGGTGGGGTGATGAAAAAGAGGAACAACTGCTACATGTGACAACATGGTGACTCTTACAGACCTGGTGCTGAGCGAAAGGAGACACAAAAAAGTACGACTGTATTATTTTGTTACTATTGTGGTTCAAAAACAGGCAAAAGTAATCTCTGGCAAGAGAAGTCAGACTAGTGGCCACCCTTGGAGGGGTAGGTCCTGACTGAGAAGGAGAGAACCTTCCAGGTGGTAGAAATATATTGACTGGGTGGCTGTTACGTGAGTAAAACATATGTAAAAATTCTTTACACTAAAGATTTGTGAACTTTGCAATTTTTAAGGTTAATACAAAAAGAAAAATTTTAAAGTTGTATCTCTTACCTGCTTTCAGCTCTTTAATGGACCAGGACCCACATTCTTTGGGTAACTCATAAGCCCCTTCGTGACACGGCTTCTATCTACCCTTCTAGCCACATCTCCTACTATTTTCCCCTGGCATCCCCAACATTGGGCTACATGAGGCTTCTTTCAAGTCTTCATTGCCATTGCAGGACCTTGCACTTGCTTCCAATACTCTGTCCCTGTTCTTCTTTCCTAGAGTGCTTTTCCTTGTCTTTCAGGTCTTAGCTGGAATGTCCTTTCTGTAGGAAGACGTCCCCTAACCTCCACACCAGATTCGGTTTTCCTGTTATAAACCTAGGACACCTTTTATTTCTTTGTTATAACATTTAGATACTTGTAATTGCTTGTTTAGGGTCTGACTTCCCCACTGATCTACAAGATCAGCAGGGACAATTATACAGGAGATGACACATAACAGGCACTCGATAAATATTTCTTAACTGAATGGGTAAAGTTAAGTGCATCCTATGTAAACATCAATTCGTCACCTATCAGAGGAAGGAGAAGAAAGGACAAAAAGTAGTTCTCAAGCTATGCTCTGGAGTTTGGTCCTCATACAAAACCTCATGTCCAAGTCAAAAACTGGAAATAATCCAAATGTCTATCAACAATAGAATGGAAAAATAAAATCGTGACATATTCATGTAAAGAGATACTACTTGAGCAACGGAAAAGAACAAACTAGTGGGGCCCACAAGAATTCACATAGATGAATATCACAGACATAATGCTGAGTAGAAGCAGCCAGTCAAAAAAGAGTATATCCTGTTTGATTCCATTTATGCGATGCTCAAGATTAGGCAAAGTTAATCTATGGTGAGAGAAGTCAGAATAGTGGTTACTTTTGCTAGCGGAAGGGGTGACCGGGAAGGGTCTCTGGTTGGTAGTCATATGAATGTATGTTAAACCTCAATTTTAAAGAATTTATGTCCAAGCATTGTACACATAGGCACTCCTTAGAAAGCTTTTGGGAATATCATTTGTAAGCATATAAGTATTATAATCATTTTTACTTGTGCTATATTTTTCAAATGTGAAGACATAGCAGTATTGTTGGCAGTATTACTACTGGTCATCAGATGAGAACTGTTGTGGAGAGGATCAGAAGTTGTTTGGGGAAAGAGCAGTGAACTTAACTAATTGATTAAATAGATAAATATTAAGTAAATTATCTTGTCTGTGCCAAATACTAGGCTAACCATAGGAAGCATAAAGTCAGACAAGTCAAGATTCGCAACCTCCAACAATTTTAGATTTTAGGAGGAAGAGACAAATAAGGACAGTAAAATGTCATAGGTGCTATGATGGGCATCTGTATATTGTGCACTCAAGACACAGAGGAAGAAAGAGTTATTGAATGGAAGATAGGAAAGAGTGGTGAGAGAGAAGAATTTATAACTAGTCTAAGTCCTGAAAGGTAAAATAGCAATTTGCAGGGTGAACAAAGACGGAAAAAAAGGACTTCAGGTAGATGAAGCAGCATGCACATGACACAGCGTGGGATGCAGGGAACTGCAAATGGTTCCTCGTGGCTGGGGTGAAGGGAGTGTGTGTGCATGTGTGTGTGTACACGTGTCTGTGTGATCAGGGGGAGGGCTGAGGGAGGCAGTCAGAAGCCAGACTGTGGTGGCCCTTTTACAATATACATACATACACAGTAGCTGAACATTTTGAATATCCATCTTTTCCCCTTCTCCAGCAAGAAAATGTAACAAAGAACCCAATTTGATGTCCCTTATCACTTGATGACCCACTCCAAGTGTAGGATGATAATTTCAAAAAAGTTCCATTGTTCAGAAAAGATGAATATACTTATATAACAAATAAGGGGAAACATTCTGAAGCTTTGTTTCTCAGGCTAAAGAGTTAGATAGAATTTACGAATAGGCTTAAACAAAAAATATGAAGTCAAATTTTGAGTAATAAGAAAAACTATATCCCTTTAGAATTCATATTATAAAATTTGTCAATTAAATACAGGGAAAATGGATGAGATGTAAATTATCGATAATATATCTTTAAACATTTTAGATAGAGGATTATTTGGGGTTGAATAAAATCTGTGCCTAATATATCTTATAAGAACAGCTGGCTCATTATGAGGTTTATTTGAGGGTTCGTGATTTCATATTCAAAACAAAATAAAAAAATCATAGCAGGAAGGGGGTTAAGAAATCTACAACATTGTGCTTAATTAGGCTGTGTGATCCCAGGGCCATCTTTCTTTCCCTAGCTAATATTAGGTAATAAAGAAATATTTGTTGACTTGTATATTTCAAATCAATATAACTCTATGGCTAAGTTATTAATAAGTAATGGAACCCAGAGAGTGAAAATAGATCAATCAATAGATGAACACTATAAGAAATATTTCCAATACCCCTCTTCCTCAACACACACACACATACACACTCTTACTTCAAAAGCACCTTAATGTTCTTTTTTGGCAAAATAGAAAATAGAAAGTGCTACATGTTAGGAAAGATACATAAGTACAACAACAACACTAGCAGCTATTGTACTTCTTTTCTGCCAAGAAATATTTTTGGTACAAAGCATGGTCTCTTCTTTCCCGGGGTGATGACAATCTAGTTAGGATAACATCTCTTAAAACAGGAAATGAGTGATATTCCTAGAGAAGATGGAAATAAGTGCCAAAGATAATGTAGGGGAATAAGAATAAAAAGGTGACGGAGCCTGAACTGGGATCTGGAGGATGAGTGAGGTTTGAATACTTGGAGAGGAAGCAGCAAGGTATTTCAGGCAAGGGAAAAGGTATAGGCAAAAAGGCTGGGGATATGGGATGAGCTAGTCTCATGTAGCAAACAGGAGACAAGTGAGGCTGGAGGAGGGGATTTCTGATGACGAATCAGGGAGATTCGTCCAGGGAGACTGACTGGATAGAGGGACACAGCTAGTAGAAGACCTAAATGACAAGCAGCCTGAGAGAAGCAGGGCAGTATTCGGTAGTGGAGATCAGAATCCTAATTCTAGAGCTGAGCTGAAAGCAACCCTTGTTACCCAGCCTACTCCTCTGGTTTATGAAAGAACCGTAACTTTTAAAGGGGCTATCAAAGATACGTAGCTAGTTTATTATACTTCAAAATCTAGAATCCAGGTCTCTGAGCTCCCCCTGACCAAAACTGATGATTAGAGCATCAGAAAGAATAAATTATTATAGTTGATTGTGTTTACTGAAAAACATGACAAATCAATGAAGAGAGAAAATAAACAGGAAAAAACTCACTTGTCACCATTTGAGGTGGCTATTAAATCCAAATCTTCTTGGAAATTTGGTATATAAAGAGAAAGAATTATGCATTTGTTCTGTCTTTCCAGTAGGACTATATTTTAGCATTACCAAAAAGGAAAGACTCTACTTTAAGGACGAATACCGGGTAAAAAATGTAGAAGAAGTAACAGAATTAGAAAATCATTTTGCAGCCCCTAATAAAACAATCGATTCAGATAAAGGTGATCCATTGGTACTAAAACAAAAATAAAAGTTGGCAGGGAAATGAACATTCAGGTATCAAAGTTACACCACGCAGATTACTTTCTGGTCACAAGAGGAAAACCAAACTATACAATGGAGGGATCAGAGGGTCACAGCTCTCCTTTGGGTGTAAATCTCAGTATCACCGATGTTAGGAAGCCAGCTCTTACAGGTCTGTGAATGCGACGGAATATGAATATGACATCAACTATGAAATATTCTTACTAAAAACATTTAACTTCAGTCTACTCAAGATTTAGACCTAACTTCTAGTAACAGGAAGTAGAAGAAACAATCAGACAAATACAGAAGATGGAATATTCTAGAGCTCAGCTGGCGTGGGTCTGTTCAATGCATCAGTGTCATGAAAAACATGACTGTTTTGGATTAGAAAAGACTTAAGCCATATAACAATTATAGTCCTAGATAGAATCTGAGATGGGAAAAACTAGTTATAAAGAACATTTCTGAGACATTTAGGAAAATGCAAAATAAAATAGACATTAGAAGATATTAGAAACTTATTGCAAATTTTGATAGTGATAATGCTATTTTGTTAATGCATTAATGACAATGAAGAAAATGCTCTTGCTCTGTGGAGGAGTAAAACTAAAGTATTTTGGTACAAAACAGCTTCAGTTCCTGCCTTAATTAGAAAACCAGACAAAATATATGAAACAATAGTTTTCAGACACCAGAGATGGAAATCAAACGAGGTGAACGCTATGAATGTCCCAGCTGGAGAATTTCCAGGCCATAAAGCAGGAAGGAGGGACTTAAACAGAGCCTGGCAGTTTTGTTGAATTGAGGAGACAGAATTTGGAGTTTTAAAAGGTAGTTTTGTGGGGCAAAATACTGGAAAGGAGGGAGCTGCCCAAAGAGAAGGAGAGAAAAGGGGAAGGTGGAACGATCCCCAGAGTTCACACAGGGAAAGGAATGGTTCATGTTCCCACTAGCCAGAGAGGAAGAACCTCCTAACAGATAGAGTGTCAGGTAAAGTCCTCAGGAAAGGATTGTCTCTGCAGTGGAGCCAAATTAGCCTTAGACTGTAGATTGCCCTGGACCTGTCTGATAAAGCCTAGACATAAGCCTTGACATAATCGAAATAATTCTAAATAAATGTATTCTCAAAGTTCAACTACTTTTTATATTTAAAAAACTACAACAAAATGCAGCACTTAACAATGTAAAAAGAAAAATCACATGTCCAGCATCCAATCAAAAATTATCTGGCATGGAAAGAAGTGAGAAAATATAGGAAGAGTAAAATCAGTTGAGAGAAACAGACCCAGAAATGACACAGATAGAATTACCAGATGAGGTTAAAACAGCCACTATAAATATGATCCTATGTTCAAAAACGTAAAGGAAAACATGAATATGACAAGAACAGAAATGGAAGACATGGCAATAGAAACTATCCAAAATAAGACATGAAGAGAAAAAAGGATGAAAAAAATAGGACAGAGAGTCAGTAACCTGTAGGACAATATTAAGCAGCCTAATATACATGTAGCTGGACTTCCAAAGGAGGTGAGGGGGCAGAGAAAATATAAGATATAATGGTTAAAATTTAAAGGTTGAAATTTTTCCAAATTTAATGAAAACTATAAGCCCCACAGATCGATGCAGCTCAATGAACCTCAAACAGAAGATGGCCGAAACTGTAGCAAGTTACATTATAATCACATTGTTGAAAACCAAGGATAAATAAATACAATTTTCAAAACAGCTACAAAAAAAATAAATGAGATTGAAAAGGAAAAAAGAAGAACCCAGCCTTTTGACTCCCAGTCTGATGTTCTCTTTACTACCCTATGCTGCGCTGCCCCGGGGAGAATGGCATTAGAAGAAGATGACACACTGGGGTGGCCTGGAGAAGCGAGAGTTCACAGCAAGGAGCTTGCGGGGCCCTGTGGTAGTCTAGGACGGCCAGCACTGAGGTGGCATGAGAAAAAAGAGAGGCAAAGAAGAAGAAAGAAGGAAGAAGGAGAAGAAGATGACAATGATGACAAGTATGATACAAGCTAAGCTAAGAAAAAATAGTCTCAAGAAAGAGAGATCATGGAAGGCATCTGACCTTTAAAAGACAAACCAACTACTCACAAAATCTTACGGTGAGCACAGAAGAACCTGGGTAATAGTGCCCCCTGGAATTTTATTTCTCAGTTGTATATTTCTATATACTTTCTTCCTGCTCAAAGGGTTCAATATTGTATCTCCCCAGTCTATACATACACGAAAAAAAACCTCCTCATTCTTTTCCTTAACCCAAACTGGGCAAGTTGTTTTTTTGAAAAGGGTAATTTACTCAAAGAAAAAAAAACAACAAGCAGCAGCATAAAAGTCAAAAGGCACAGAAAGGAACAAACATAGATGAGCTTATAGAGAACAGACATATATTCAAAGATATATATAAACAAATTCTAGCCCCTACTTGACTTGATGGACCAAGGTAAAATAATCAAGTACCTTTGTTTTCTTTCTTTTATTTTCGGTATGTCTGTAAATATAGACAACACTTATATCACAACATAAATGTGAATGTTAGAATGAGCTACCTACCTATCATTCATCTGTCAATGCATCCTATATTTATTGAGCACCTACTATGCATCAGGCACTACTACTACGCTGTGCTCTGGGAATAAAACAAAGTACAAAAGGTTATACATATACACATGCATGCATGCACACACACAGATACACTTCCTGCGCTCCTGCGGTTTATAGTTTAGAGGGGATAAATAAACAAAACAGGAAATTATAATGATGTATGCCACAGACAGATCTAAGTGCTTTATATGCATTATCTAAACTCACCATAGGTCTTTACTTAACTCACTATAGATCTTATGTAACCATCTATAAGATAGGTACTATTATTATCCCCATTTTACAGTTGAGAAAACTAAAGTATCAAGCGGTCAAAGAGTTGTGCAGAGTCACACAACTAGAAAGTTATAGTTCCAGCCAGGATTTGAACTCCGGAAGCCTGAATTCAGAGCTTACCTTAACCACTATTTTTTGTTGCTTCTATTAAAAACATGAAAACAGTAGGTGGTAAGTTAAATCTCTTGAGGTAGTCCAAGGTACCAGGTGTAGCATGGTGAAGGTGAATGAGGATGCTTGTGGAAGAAGGTTACTGTGACCTTCAGACAATGGTTTCAATGGTGGAGTTGGTAAGACCCAAACCAGGTTTACAGGAAGCTATGAAGATAGTGTGTGGTAAGGGAAGAGAGACTGACATTTGGGACATTTGTCAGTGAAAGGAAAGTGTGAAGTAACTCTGCAAGTGGATAGCATGGAGACAGGAGAGGAAATGAAGATTGGACCCTCCTGCTGTCAGTAGACTGTTGCATTGGTCCAGCCTTCTAGAAGCACAGGCCACTCCAACGCCAACAACCAAGAAACTCTTCATGAGCAGTTTTAGGCCTGGAAGGGCTCTTCTCTCTTCCCACTTTCCTCAAACTCTGGCCTCTGAATTCACCCTGAACTGATAGTTGAGACAAAAGGGTAGACCAGAAGTACACAAGATTCCCATGCAGTCTCAGGCTACAATTCAACCTGTCTTAAAACTTATCTTTCTGAAATTATATTCTAGCATAATTTTCCATGCCCTGCTAAAAACATCACCATAGCATTTTCGAACACCCTTCTTCCTGAGAACTCAGAGTACTTTGCAAATATCTCAATCAATATCCCAACAGATTGTGAGAAAGTAGAGCAGTCATTAACATCCCGATTTTACAGCAAGTCTAACACTTAAAGCAGCTTCAAGGAAAAAGTATAACACTGGAAAAAGGTTTTCAAAGAACTCCAGAACATCAAGCCAAAGGTGATCTGAAACACTTTCATTTCTTTACATTTCTCAAATTCTCATCCCACTCTGACTAGTTTCTGTCATATCGCAAAGCATCGGCAGTCACAGAAGCCCCTTTCTTGACATAGCAATGTTATTCAAGCATTTTATGTGATTATGTTGTCCTTTTAAAGATTACATGTCCTCAGCCACTCCCTTTAGAGCCAACAAACAACCCCAAAATTCACGGAGCGTAACCTTCACTATTCTTCTTTTTGCCAGCAAAGGCAGGGTCTATGCAGCAGGAGGCTCCAGCGACCCACAATGGGGCACGATTCATTAGGGAAGAGCTACAGATATATAAATCAACATGTCAGAGGAGGAAGTCCGCCTGGACCCAGTGGGAGAGGCATACTGTATACACATTTGTTCCGCTCTGTGCGGGCTCACCTGTCTTTGGTGGCTCACACCATATAATAATCAATTATGCTGACAAGTTTCCCTACAAATCGTTTCAGCCTCAGTTACATGTGCGCCTCAGAGGTGAGATCTGGAGCCCTCTATGGAGGAGAATGAGCAGGGAGCTTGGCTTCTAGTAAAACAGAACATATGGAACTGTTCGGGGGAGAGTGCGAGCAAGCACGCAAGCGTGCTCATGCAAGGGAAAATTTGTTCAAGGGTGGAGATACCACTCAGATACGCCTCCTACTGGGAGAGACAATAATAGTTGAGAAGAACGAGCGAATTTTAAAAAGTAGTTCTCGTTTTTAACAAAACTGGCTGTTGCAAACCCAGCATTCCAGCTCATTCCAAAAATAAATTTAACTGTTCTATGTGACCTTTCCATGCTGAGCAAAGCAAAATGCACCACTGGGTGAAAATCTAATGACTAGCAAACAGAAGTCCTGGGCTCCAAACATGGTTTGAACACTGACGGACTTTGGGATGTTGAACAAGTTCTCTCCCTGTCTTCATTCGCAAGGGGTATGATATTCTTCATGAACCATGGTGACATCTCCAGCCTGCCCACCATGAAGTAAACTGAGGCTTTAAATTGTCTCCTCCAGTTTAGAGGAGATGAGTCATTTACACTTATCTTTCCTAGATTTTAGTTATCGAAGCACATTGTTTGTGAAGATAGGCTGATATGAGATTGGTAATCACCACAATGCATTCTGATGAACTAAACTCAACAGCATCATGCCTAAGTTTGTGGGAAAGGAACAGTAATAGAATCACCCACACACTGCCCAGGGAAACAGCTTTTCTCCCTAATCCAAGAACAGTTAGTGGTTCAAAATCAGAATACTGAAGCTTTGCTGAATTTCCTTCTAGGACAATCTCTTCACACAGGAAACACCTAGGCCCCTGGGAAGGATACAGCCAACAACCTAGAATGTAGTATAGGTTCCAGACTTTAGGATTTCACCAACCAGGAAAAAAAAAAAAAAAATGGACCAACACAAATCTAACTTTTTGTTTTACCAAGTAAGGATGCTTAAAACAAAACAAAAGCAGATCATCTACGATACCGTTGTTTTCATAAAAGTGTGAATATTTTAACACCAAAAAATAGAGGAAACACAGTATCAGAATAAAAGGAGTCCCTACCAAGAAAATAAACTTAAATTCTTCACAGATACACACCATCCCCTACAAACACACACACGCACACGAATACCACACTATCCACTACTTTGACCTTACTTTACCCGTTTTCTGTGGATCACACGCTGGATTGGCTGGCCCAGGTTACAAGACTGGCTTTTGGGGACCATAGCTCTAGGTATGAGGTATCATTAACAGAGTACATGTTTTGCAAATCACGGTGCCTGATGAGACATATGCCAAATGACAACATTCAACTGTTGTGATTGTTTTTAACTTTGGTTAAGTGGGGGAGTTTTTGCTTTTAAATTCTACCAAACTAGGGCTTCATACTTTCTCAAGTCTTTCACTAGATTATAGATGAAAACAGAGACAGGCTCATATGTTTTAAAAGGTAGGAAAAGTAAAATACACAAAGACTCATCTATCATGATTTTATCTTTGGGTTGTTAAGTACAAATTTTTTTTAAATACAAAATTAAGACAAAACTCAACAGTATTGAATAAAATTGTTCAACAGCCTCTTACTGTGGGTTACTTAGGAGACATTTTAAGAACATGCAGATATAATTTGGAAAGAAAATTCTAATGATTCATAAAATTATCACAGTTCCCATGTAACTGAAAACAATAGAGCCTACCACAAATATAGACACAGCATTCAAATCATTTTAATGGTTTCTCATTTTTTTCTTTTAAACTCTCTGCTCTTTTTATCACTAAGATTTTTTTAAATGAAAAGTAGAATGTCCCTGCTGCCCATTTTCTTCTTTTATTATTTTCCTTTTGTTCTAAAAATGAGGGTAAAATTAAGTGCCCAGATCACTAGAGATTTCCAGATGGTCAGACAAATGAGTACTTTGGCTCTTGGGCTTACGTTTTTGATGGATATGGACACGCATCTCTCACTCCATCCCGGGGCTCTTGTTCAACACACATTTGATTTAGCCTAAGTACCTTAAATGTGTGACTACCAAATTTTTGCCTTAAATGAAGACCAAAATTGATTTAATTGCTAAAATCAAAATGGGAATTTTCTATGCATTTATTAAAATACCTTTTTATTTTCCTGGTGCATATATTTGAAATAAAATACTAATAAAAGTTCATATTACATATATGTTAATTTATAATTATATAATATTTTTATACATTTTGCAGATTATTCTGAAAAGTGACTTTTTTCCTTATTTGTCTCCCTTCCTGGTCTCCACCCTTCCTCCAGTTTATTTCATTCCCCTTTTTTCTAGTTCCCTGGACCTACTATTCCTGTGTTACGACCCCAGGCCGTTTCACCCCTTCTTTTATTTTCTTGTGTTCCTTTGCTGTTCTCCTTTTGGTCTAGAACTTTACCATATAACAAGCCTGTAGGCAAGGGCTGGATAACCAATTCAAGTGTTTATTTTATTAACTAATTATGTACATATTGCTTACTATATGCATGACATTATCCTGGGTGCTTTTAAAATTATTAACTCATTTAATCCCTGTAACAACTCTATGAGGTAGATACTATTATTATCTCCACTTTACGGATGATAAAACTGAGGGACAAAAAGTTCAGTAACAACTGCAAGTGGCACAACCAGTAAATGGTGGAGCCGGATTCAAAGCCAGTCTGTCTCTAGAGCCCTTGCTGGTAGAGGAGGAACAGGATGCAGGAGGAAGGAGAAGGGGAGAAGAGAGAGTCACAGAGGGAGAAAGAGAGAAATTAATGACTGATTATCGGGGATGAGAAGGATGGAGGGAAGGCAGCCTAGGAGTGGCCATGGATCCAGAGTGAAAATCTGGGGGTGGTGTTCATAGGGCTGTTCGGGGCAGAGGGGTGGCCGGGGTTGGGGGGTTGAAGTAAGGTAGGTGCAACTACCTTGGAGGAAGAGTTTCGCTATCTTGAGGGTAAATGGTGATTGATGTGACTCAAGGTCATTGGTGACAGGCAGGAGTAAAACAGCCTGACTAGCGGTGTGCTGGTAACTATTTGACAACTGGCTCTCCAGGGAAATAGAAGAGTTCTGATTTGTAGTGTTTGCTGGTTGTAGAGGTGTAAATACTACTCCCATGGCCAATTTCACACTACCAATGCAATGTCACTGAACATAGAGTTGGGAAGAGACGCATAGTAACACACGGTCATATATTATTTCTGCTATCAGCTACAATAGATGCAAATAGTAATCTCAAGAGCATAGTTAATAGTAAAATGTAGTAAAATAATTAAGAAGTGATAAGTCTGAGTATTTCTTATGTTTGTTTTTAATATTATAGAATTTGCCTTTTAATAATGGCTGTGCTTAATAAGCAGCTCACGAAATTTCTAAAAATTTAACAACTGGTTCTCTGGAGCCTTGGGAGTATGAGTATCCAAGGACTTTTTTTTCTCAAATAAGTGTATAGATAGTGATCTGGACACTTGATCTTCACAACATCCCAAATTTACCACAGCTAGGAAATAGAGAAAGAGGGAAACAAACAAAAATGACAGTTTGTGAAAAACAGAACACCCACTCTAACCTGATGAATGGAGAAAGAGGTCAAGTGTGAGAAAGAGAGAGTTTGAGAAAGTAATTCGGAAGAAGGGCTGAGTCTGTGTTCATTAACACGCCATAGGCCACGAGTGGCAAACAAAAGAACACTACTGACCTCCCCCTCCCAACTCCCTAAGTGAGGTCTTGCATCTTCTTTCTCTGTTCTACAAAGATTTTTACTCACAGAAAATACACAGAGGTCAAGAAGGAATAGAGGACACTTCATAAAATGACACGTTTTAGGTAAGCCACAATCATAAGCTGTGTAAAAAGAAGATACAACTCAGGAACTTAATGAAAACAATGTATGGATAAAGCTGGATTTGGCACTGAGAAAAATTTGCATGGAAAGCTGCGATAGAGAGAGAAGAAAAAGTCCAATATCACAGGCAACTAGCAATCTTTGGAGAAAGATGGTCTATTTCTCTCACCAAGCTTTCCCCAGAGTTGAGTACAGAGTCTAGTACGATCATTCTCAGGGAGTATTTTCCACTAAATGGATTTCCATGATGTCTGTTCCATGAGCTAACTGTTTTTAAAATTCTTGTTACTTGAGTACAAAGGGATGTGGGGAGATGCGTGTGAGGAAAAAAAAAACTTTTTAGTGGAAAACTTTCTGCTTTTTTCTTTATTGCTTAAGATTCTAGCAATATTTAAAAATTCATGACCTCACAAATGGATACACACTTAAAATTTTTAAATTTTCAGCTCTTCCTATATAACCTTGACTAGATGTAGGACAATATACAATTTTATGCATAAAGCACTTATCAAATGCTTATTGAATTGAAAGATTAGTGCAAGATCCATCTCATTCCTCCAAACTGCCAAATAATGGGCTGTTTTGCTAATTGACACCTGAACATATAATTACAACTGGCAACCCTACATAGCAGAGCACCTTAGGTCAAAAAATCAGCTAGCTTACTGATCCCAAGCGGCAAGCTGTGTATTGAATTGGAAGTTAGTTAACATAGTTCTCACTTTTATAATTGCAAAGAGGAAGCCCAGCTGTAAGCCTCAGGTCAGCTCTGGCGAAGCCAATACCGAGAACAGAGCCTTTCTAGTTTTATTGAACACTGCACTGCTGCTCCCCTGTGCTCCTGACTCAAACGATAAGAGTTTCCTGCCATAAAATTCTAGTTTAGAGAAGGGGATTCTACCTTCCTGCCATAGCTGATGTGGTACAGCTTAGACACGGAAGAATAGAATAGCTATGTCTATCTAATGAAGAACCTCTACCAAATTCTATTTCCCGAACAATCATTTAGTGAATACGTCTTGCGCATCTACTAAAAGGAAAGCTCTGTGCTAAGGAAATGTAAGAACAGAAGGGGCGGGGGACTAACTTTATTAAGTATCTCCTCTATGCCAGGGGTTATGCTAAGCAGGTCCACGTGCTTCATCTCGGTTAGTCCTCCCATGCCTCATTTTACACCCAAAGACAGGGAGCTATAGAAAGGTTAAGTTCCTGGCCCAAGACAACACAGCTAGCAACTGGTGGAGCCCAGGGGGCTGCCCCAGGTTGGTCCTACTCCAAGGCCTGCTCTTTCCATTATACCAGACTGCAACTTACAACAAGAATTGCAAGGCAAGGCCCTGGCACGAAGGAGAATGCAATCTAGTTTTCATCTTCTTGAAGAGGATAGAAAAGATGCATATGCAGAAATGCAGCCACTCACAGGAGGTATATCCAAGTGCTATCCATCACGACCGAGGATGCTCTAGGATGGTTTTATAGACAAGATAGAATCTGAGATGGGCCTTCAGGGAAGGTAAATGGAAAAGCAGGAAGAAAAGAAGGGGCATGGGTATTCCATATTCCTCCAGATGCCGGCTGGGAGAGGCAGGGAGGGGCCTTCTGAGAAAAGGTACAGGGGGAGAGACATGTATTAAGGGAAGAATTCACTTTGAGGCAAGGAAAGCGGATTGGACATACACATCCATTCTCTCTCCCTCCTGAAACCCCTCTGAAACGACAGTAAACACATTTTTCCCCGCAAGACATAAACCTACAAGGGTAAGGAGAACAGGAGGGAGAAAACAAAAGCAACACAATTTTGGAAGTCCTTAATATTTGAAAAATAGAATCTCTTTGAACCAAACTCCATATAGAACTATTACTAAAAACAGTTTAAAGTATTTTAATTTACTTACAAAAGAAAATTCTTGCTTTTTACCTGTGTTCTTGGCAATTATTTGATTTCCAAATTAATGAAATAACCTCAAATTCATGCTGGTTTAAAAGAGAAGGCCATTAGCACACATTCATTAAAGATCCCTAAGAACCATACAGTCAGATAACACAGAGACTGCAGTGCACAAGTTATAATCTTCCTTTAATTAAGTTAATCAATACACATTTGCTCGGGGTTCTACTGAAAAGACCTGGTCTCTTTTAATATGCACACCCATCTCTAAGGCTTCTAAAAATTAGTCTGTGGCAGGTTTAAGTAAGTGATTAGGGTTTTCCACTGTTCTCCTACAGGTCATACTATGTATCACATTTAAGTGAATGTGGCAGGATAATCTTCTGAGTGACTAATTTCTGTTCTAACTGCTACAGGAAACTTGGGAAAAAACATCCCAGAACGTATTTTTTTTCCTTCTCCTCTGCCATCACTTGTAAAAGTTTTTGGTTCCCCAAAGGAAAGAATTAACAGTTTCCATTGCTTCAAGGAACTCCCAAAAGAAAATCTACCAGCCAGATCTCTAAGAGAGGAAGCTGGAATTGCCCTCAATGGGAAGGCATAGGAGGTTTTGTACGCTCCGAAAGGATTGATAACAACACTAGACATTTACCAGGTGCTGATGACTTTGTTAGAAAGCGTTGGCAGTAATATGTACGTTAGAAATTTACATACTAATTTACTTAATCCTTGGAACAATCCTGTCAAGGAGGTACTGTTACTGCCATTTTACAAAGGAGAAAACTGAGGCACAGAGCGGGCAGGTAATGTGCCCAAGGCCATACAGCTAGTAAATGACAGGGCCAGGACCTGAACCCAGGCAGTCTGCTGCAGAGCCCACTGGCCCAGTTACTCATAGTAGATCCCTGGATCTTGGGGATGCCTGGACTGAGGAATGTTTGTTTCCATAAGTGGCAGAATCAATAGCTATCCAGTGCCCTGAGTCACCGATGAAGCAGCGTGTGGATATCTGGGATCCCAACACTGCATTACCATGTTGAACACCCCAGGACAGGGTCTGGTGGTTGAGTCTGATTGGCATGGGTGGAGAGATCGCAGGGCACAGCAGAGTCAAATGTTTTCAAATCAACCAAAGGCAACTGCAAGTGAACGTCTCAGCGAAAACTAAGATGGACAGAATCCATTAAAGGAGAGAGAGCATGAACATTTCTCTCTCTTTGGTAGAAAATGCTGCACAACTCTTACAAAGCTCTAAAACTCAAAGCTTCAAGTGGTAAGCATGTGATGCGATGGATGTGTTAATTAGCTTGACTGCAGTAATCATTTTACAATGGATACATATATGAAATCATCACATTGTACACCTTAATAATACATATGATTTTTATTTGTAAATTATATCTGAATACAGCTGGAAAAAAATCTTTAAAACCTCAAAGCTTCAGAGCACACATGCTCTTAGATCCAGATATGAATCAAAGCGAATTCTACTTTGGAAGAGAGACAGTAGATACACAATTAAATTGGAAGGTACTTGTCAGAGCTGAGATTCAATGGAAGAAAGAAGTTACAGTGTCTCAGATGGACCAATCCCCACTGCCCAGCCTGCATGACTAGGTGCCCTCTCCAGGAACAGCAGAGCAATCTCACCGGTATGGCCTCTCTAGCTAGCATTATCTCTTGCCAACTTCCCCATGTTCCATGGCTGCACTGAAGAACACATTTGACCTCTATTCCTTAGTCCCCTGCCCCCAACCATCTCATCCGAGCTAGACCTTGAGACATAGGAGGCCCTGCATGTCCTGAGCAGCTAGTCAGTGGCTGACACCTGGTAGGCAAAGTACCCAAGGGAGGCAGCATGTAGCAGGGAAAGGAAGGCTGGGATGCACCCCTCAACTCTGTCAGTGACTTGTTCTGTGACCTTGAGAAGTCACTTAATTTCCCTCAGTCTCATATTTAAAGTATTTACTTCATAGGATTGTCACAAAGATTAAAAGAGATCATATCTACAAGAAACATATTGCTCAATAAAGAACAGTTATTATTAGTCTCCCCTTCATAAATGTTAGTTGAATGAAGGTAATTTTCCTGAGAAAATGTTGAGGAATAAATATAATCTTTATTAAGAAAATATGCCTAGCAAAATAGATGCCTCCAAGTTCACAATGATTGGTCATTAGTAGAGGTAGCTTAAAATAGCAACCAACTAAGTAAGATACAAGTATTTCTCCAGAGGAATGAATAAAAATGAACATGAAAATGCAAGAGATGGGAAGATAATGTAGTCCGATGTATGTTCAGAATATTACCATAATTTAAAAGAACTGTTGGCATACGCTGAATTTATATGTCATTTCTAAGTAAATTACACGAGAGGACCCTAGAGGTTTTTATCATAAACAAACTATACTTATGTTTTCATCTGTTTGTTTCAAGGCATTGTCAATGAATTTCTTATTTTTCATTTCCACTGATAGAAGGTTTCCTTTTTTTTTTTTTCTGTTAAGGGAATGAAAACAAAAAATTCGGTAAAACTAAAAATCTTAAAAATCATCTTAAATTTGATTGGGCAAATAAAATTAGTCAAGATAACAACTCTGTCCCGTCAAATTTATTTAAGAAAAATTAAAATTATAAAATAGTAAATATCTTTTAAATTATATGCATAATAATCCCTTACTATTCACTTTCATTTTTTAGACAAGGGTTTCCCAAATAAAATCTTAATTTCTAACAGGTGGTTTACCTCTTTTAAAACAATATTTAGTAAGACAAAATTCCATTACCAAACAATTTATGTGATTAATATAACTTCTTATACTCCCATCTTTGATGATTTTTCTAAAATATATTCATACTTTCCTGCCTTTTACAGTGGGATCTATAGGTCTTAATGTGACCTCATAATGACTCATTAAAACAATGATTTGTTATTATTAAAATTAACCTTTCTGTTCAGCAACAAAGCCATGGTCTCAAAGGCTATAGGGGCAGGTAAAGCAGTTTGCACCCCTCTTAAATGGCTCCAAACTGGCATGTACTGTAGTATTAAGATTTTACATAGTTCTTAAAGAAACTAGCAACTATTAAATCTCAATGCTTGAATAAAAAATAGCAGCAGACATTTATTATTTTCAGTTTGTGCAATGGTTATTTGCTGCTGCTTAAAATAATGTGAACCAGAAACTCAGCCAAACTTTTCTAAAATAAATAGGTCTTGTCTGAAGGCCTGTGTGTAAAGTACATAAGGTTTGGTACCTAGGTTTATGGCCACTAGCTATATAATTCAGAAGCTTTCAATTTTGCTTATGCTAATCTACTTTTGGTAGTTAATTTCTTTATCAATCAAGTGCTGAGAGAGGAAATAAAATGCAAGAGCACCATTATCTTCTCCAACAAGAAATCGGGTGTGCAGAAAGTACCGAATACTTTGATGAATAAGACAGGATTTATGATACAGACGTATTTTTCATATCCCTGTGTTATAATAAAATTTAAGTTTCTTGAAAGCCAAGCTTGGTCCTGCTCATTTCTGTATATCTCAGAGCACTTAGCACTGTACCCTGCACATAATTAACAATCAATTATTATTTATTTCTTGAAATGACCACAGGAATAATAGAAAAAGTGTCTTTGGTATTTCAACAAATGCAACAATTGCCTAGGTGAGGTTGTCAGCCATGTCCATGGACACACTTCCACAACAGAACACAGAATGGGGTGGGGGCATGACAACGATGGGGCTGGATGGAGAAAGCAGAGAAGGAGCTCAGGACTGGGAAAGATGAGTGCTCAGAGAGGACCTCTCCTGCCCATTGTCCGGGCCATCAAAGTGTTACCAGGGCTTATGGTGACAAGCTGTACATACCTTGGGTTTCTGCTCTTAAGACTCCTGCTCTGTAGAATCTGATCATCTGGCCTC
>RJWJ010016278.1:0-34720 GCA_004363605.1 Indri indri
TCACCTCATACAACTTAAAAAATATCCAAGTGACTATTGTGACATTTTGTGAATATCTTATGTGACAACAGCTATTGCTTTTTTACCCAGGCCTAATATGATTGTGTTGATTCTACTTTTATTGACATATTCCTTCACCAGTTTAATTTTATTATAATAAATAGATTTTTGTAGCATTTTAACTTTATGGGAAATTTAGTCTTGAAATTTAATATTACAGAAAATTTTTAATCTAGTAATTGTAACAGCTCAAATTTAAAGCAGAGAGACTATCTTCTAAGAAGTTTCCAATGAAAGAAGCAATTCTCGGATCTTGTATTTTCAAACAGCAAAGATTTATTGCTAACCATATATATTTTGCATGAATTATCATTAATGCGTTAATTTTATATTGATTCTAAATCATCTGGGTATGTCTTTCATATGGTAGAAACTACCAAGTCATGCGGATAGGAATGGAATGTTACTAGCCAGATCTTACAAACATGGTCATTTTTTTAGAAAAAGTAATTTAGACTAAGAGTTTAAAGCATTATTTTAAAAACTAAGTAAAATTCTGTCTTGTTAGGAAAGCAGTACCCATCTTAAATTGCCAGCCCTCAGATGTGGTTGTGTTTGCTTCATCCTTCCAGGAGGTCATTTACTTACACATTTCTCCCGAGATCCAGAACAGGCATTAGCCAAAAAAATAAAATAAAAAGCCTCCTGGAGTCAAGTGGCTTTTCCCTGGAAAATCTGAAATTCTGTTTGTATCAGTAATCCTTTCCCCTGTCCAGCGCACTGGCAGCGGGTGGGTCGCTGTCTTTATAGAGAAGTGAGCATTGGGCCCTTTGCAGCAGCAGACACAACACACTCATCCAGGGACAGGTCGAGGGGAAGGCATGTCCTCCTGCATTGGTATTTCTAAAGAGATCAGAGTGCCTGTATTTAATGAAAATGGCTGGTAGCAAAGTATATTCCTGTGACATGCCCCACTCCAGTGTTTCGGGAGGGAAAGCCAGGTTTTTTACTTTCCTCGTTATGTTCTCTGGTTATGTGATAAAGCAAAGCATGTAAAAGAACAAGCTCTGGAGCCAGTTTTAAATTTAGCTCTGCTGCATTGCAGCCGTGTGATGGTGGCGGTGAGAGCGGTGAGGGGGTCGGGATGGTGGGGGCAGTGTTGGTGGTAACAGTGGAAGGGGGGCTGGTGGTGGAAGAGAGGTAATGGTGGGGGTCGTGATGGTGGTCGAGATGGTTCTGGCAGCGGTGAGGACAGCGGTTGTGGTGAAGGTTCCAGCAGTACCGTAGTGCTGGTGGTGGATGGATTTAGCAAGAGTTCTGTAGTGGATCCAGAAGACAGACATTCAGAGCATCGCTACAGGAGGGTTTGTTGAGGTTGCTAGGTTCAGTAACCCAGCTCAAGTTACTTCCTCACTCCCCATTTCCATCCTAGACTATTAGTTTGGCATGAGTTTCATGGGCAAGGCTATGAATGGTGGTGGGATCGGAGGTCTGGCCAGACCTCGCCCAAGGCTCACCCAGCCTCCTCCCTCCCTGGCTTCCGCAGACCTTCTGGCATCTATGTTCCCAAACCTGTCCTTCAGCCCCGCCGACCTTGGCTTGGGCTCACACAATTCCCACCAGGGTTAGAAAAGGGCTGGGCAGCCCTGCAAGCGACAAAAGCAACAGGGCTTCCTGTCCCTGCAACGGGCTAATTCCCAAAATGCAGTGTGGCTTTGTAACTGGTTCTTGATCTGTTCCAAGATTCTAACTCTAAGGAAACCTGAATTTGAAAATGTAACTGTGAGCATGTTCAAAAATAACCGTTGAAACAGATGTGCCAATGTTTCCTCCTTTCTCTCTTGGGGTGTAGGTCTGAGCACTGTCATACGGAACATCATTCTGGAGACTGAAATGCTTCTAGCTTTCAAAATTCAAAAAACATCCTTTTCTAAATTTTGTTTTTCTCAGATCTGTATGCCTAGCAGCCGCCTTCTACCCACCTCCACATTTCTCAGTTAATCACTTAAACATTTTCTGACAGGCCACATGGCTCTGTAGTTACTTGCTTTGAAAATAAAGCCATAATAGTTTTTATGAAAATTGGGTAAATATCCCTGCAATGCTATTTTAGTTACCAGTCCCAACAAGGCAATTACGCGTGGCGAGCGTCCAGATTATCCTTTTAGACTTTCAAGTTTTCTCTCGGTGTCATTACTTTACACAGCATTTCGCAAAGCTATTTTTTTCCCCAGCCGCTCCGGGCCGGATCATTGGAAACAGCACATTGGGATGCATCCAGGTCCCTGAGAGCGGAGGGAGCAGAGGGACTGACCAAGGCCACCACTGAAATCTGAGGTGGACGAGCGGAGTGTGGCGTGTCATTTGTTCATCCACGCCTGATGGTGACTGGTGTTGGTTCTCCCCGGTGGCTGGTGGCTCAGGTCCTCTGTACAACAGCAGGGTGCTTCTCCGTCCCACACCTCCCTCATTCCCTAACTCCTCGTTGAGGGGAAAGGAAAAAACATTACCATTGTGTGGGCAGTTACTCTGTGCCAGACACTCTGCTGAGGGTGAGGTGAAATAATGTCTAGGAGAGTGTGTCATACAGTATATGTGACTCGAATGTGCCAAGCTTGGGTGTTACAGTTAATAATCCTGGTAGGCTCAGCACTGACATATAGAAAGTGAGTATATGTTAGTTAGCCCTCAGAATAACCTTGGGACATTGGGTATACTTGTTCTCATGTTTCAAATGAGGAAACTGAAACTCAGAAAGGTCTAGTAATTTGCCCGAGGCCACACACCCAGTGTGCAGTAGATCTGGGGACAGGGGTGCTCCTACTTTTTCTGCCCTGCCATGCGCTGCTCCCCGGCCCTTGGCCGGGAGACAGGGTGGGGGGAGAAAGCAGGAGTGCCACCTTTCAAAAATACAGCTGTCAACTTTGAATTAAAAATAACATGTTTGCTTGTAGGCAAAAAGCATAATTTATATGTCCCTCAGATACCTGGAAACAAGCATGAGTCTTCTTTTAGAATTTGGCAGGAAGTCCTCTCGATTTCCTTGGCACTTCTTACTGAAGCGGGGGTTCAGTCCATGTTCTTGGCTTGGGTATTTAATACCCTTTCTTAACTAGTTGTAGAATTTTTAAGACCTGGATTCAAATACTGCTTCTACCCATCGGTGGTTGAATGGCCTAAAGCAGGTCACTTCCCCTCTCTGAGTCTCCATTTTCGTATCAGGAATCAGGAGCACAGTGTGTGTGTGTGGGTTTTGCGAGGGTCGAATGAGATGTATAAACCATGCAGTGTAGGACCTACCACAGGAGGAGCACTGAAGACATCTAATTCCCTTTAGATCTGTAGAAGTCCCTGATAAGAAAAAAGCAAGTTTTGAGTGCTTACTCTGAGCTTGGTCCCGGGCAGAAGCAGTCTCTCAGTTAATCCCACAGCTTAGCTCCATTGTTCTGGTGGGAAAACAGAGGCCCTCCGAGGAGTGCGGACAGTGTCCACGTCACAGCACTACTTGATCTATTTCCAAAGTCCCATTTCTTTCCAAGACAGTAGGGATGCCTTCCCACCATCAATTTTCTATCTTATTTTAAAGAATGATATTATGTATCTTGTTTATGATTGTGATTATTTTTCTCTAATTTTACTCTCTTACTTTTTTATTCCACAGTACAATTCAAGATTATCTCTGGGCCTAGATTAATAGTGCTTCTTGTATAATGTCTTTCTAAATGTGTAAGTGCATGGTGGGGCCGAGAACGGACATATGAATTGTGTGGCTTGTACACATCATCGTGGCCTCTGCTTCTTACTTCTCATGTGCTATTAATTATATAAACACAAACATACACACACCCAACCGAGGTCAGCATTGTTTTAACCATGCCCCACTATTTTGAGCACTTTTATTTTCCTTTATAGACAATTATTTGGCACCTTCATATGCATACAGTGTAATTAATGGAAAGTAGCATAAGAAAATTAAATGTCATAATTAAAGATTAAGAAGATACTACTCAGCTGTCAAAGTTAAGCATTAAATTTAGGTTATTGGCACTCGCTGCTGGCCTTGTGTCTATGAAATCTGGTTTGCTGAGTAGTTTTGCTTTCCTTCAGATGAATGTTGCTGTTGCTTTTATTTTCCCTAATACAGGAAGTAGTAACTCCCATTATTATATTAAGCTGTTTCCTTTCTAAGACACTTTTGCAAGCTGGGTCTGTGCGTTTCCTCTGTCACGCTGATCTTATATATTGTGTGTGTGCTTCCTGAAACCATTTAAGCTTTGATGGAAACTATTAGCATGTTAGTGCAGCCTTAATAGAAAAGGGTTACTTAGTCTAAAAACATTCTTTCCTCCACAGAGAATCTTCTGGTCTTGTATGATGCTATATGATGCTATAATACAGTGATTTCATGAGCAACTTTCACAAAGGACTGAGTGGGCTTAGGGTTTAGAAAACAGAATGCTTTGGAGCTTTCATTTCTGAACATGGATTCAAATGTGGCTTCCATCAGCCAGTGATTGGACATGGTTCATCTGATGCTGCCTCATCTATGCACAGCCAGGCCTCTGAGGCTCATTTTGCCTGAGATGGTGTTTATGTCACACAGAAAATATTGAAATACTGTCCCTGCACCACGCACACACTTTTAAGGATGCTATAGGGTTAAGCATTTTCAGCTGAGTTGTAGACTTCAAAATAATCTGAAGAATTCACCTCCACCCCCAAGCTCCAGTTGAGCCTTCGTAATCAAACCTTGGGGAGGGTAGTTGTCCATCTCTAAAATATCTTGTATCTGACAGTCACACCCAGGGACTAATTTGTGGGGAGGAAGAAGGGGACATGATTTGTCCTCCATTATCTTTCAAAGTTCCGCTTAGCCTCTTTATGTCTTCATGTATACCATCCTTCCTAAGAAACAAGTTCCATATGTGTTGTTGGGTTTTTCTTTACTGCGTAAAAGAGTATTTAGCTTAGTTTGATCTTAGAATTCTTTCTTGCTTCAAGAGATGCCCCTTGAAAATGTTCTAAAATGGATCGTGATGATGCTTGTACAACTCTGTGAGTACAGTTAATGCTCACTAACGTTACCGATAGATTCTTGGAAACTTCAACTCCAAGCAAAATAATGTGTAACAAAACCAATTTGCCATAGGCTAACTGATATAAGCAAGAGATAAGTTCCTACAGCATATTTCTGGTCACAGCAACATCACCAAAATTGTAAATGTAGACCTAAAACGCTTCTAATATTAACCATTGAAATAAATCTAAGCTATACATACATTTAAGAAAGATTAATAAAATCAAGTAAGATCCTTGTTTCCGCAGTTTTTGGTGAGTCAGTGAATGATGGCAGTCATCGTGATGGTGGGTTAAATCAAGGAATAAAGGTTTTGCATCTCCTTTCACCACACAATTCAAAACCAGTCACAACTGTGGCCAGCTCACAGAGCACTTTCCTGCCACATTTGTTGCCATGCATCTGTGTGAATATCATATACTTGACAAATTTTTATTTTATGATAATTTGTATTTATTCATTCATTCATTTTCTTACCTACTTGTTCCAGTTGAGGGACTCAGGAAGCTGGTGCCTCTCCTGCGGCTCAGGGCACAGGGCAGGAGCCCACCCGGCCAGGACACCATCCCATCGCAGGCATGCGCACACCTACACCCACACTCGCTCACACTGGGACCGTGTAGGCGGTGGGCCAGTTCACAGGTACAGCTTGGGGATGTGAGAGGAAGCCAGAGTACCTGAAAAAAAACCCATGCAGACATGGGGAGGACATGCCAACTCCACATAGACAGTGGCCCCAGCCAGGAATCAATTTTTTTTCTCATCAACATTGTAATGAAACGACTTCGAACAAAATGTCGTTATTCAAGACCCTGCTATATGCCATAAATTGTGCACTTTAAAAATGGGTGAATTATATCTCAGTTAAATGGGTGTGTGGGGGGGAGCATGTACACACAAGATTCCCCTTGGTTCAAAATTCTAATATTTCATAAACAAGCCCATGTGCTCGTGTTAATTTTGCCTGTGATTTTATAAACCTTTTCATGTTACTCTCCTGAGCCTTTCCATTTCCTAGCTAAAGAGCTCTAGTTTTTTTACTTTAACCTTCTGTACATTAATTTATCAACCATCAAGTACATATTTAGCACCTCTCTTGAGCTGCAACAGACAAATTGTTATAGGGACAATGGTAATAGCAGAAAGGAGCCATTGTCACAGGAATTATTAATAATGAATTAAAATAGCAATTGGAACTACAGCCATTCTGTTGGAGAGGCACAATAGTGACTTAACTGTGATTGTGGTGACAGGGAGCCAACAATTGAGTCCCTGCTAATGGGCCAACAGGGGAAGGGATTGAAAAGAAGGAATGAGCGGTTTACATTACAAAGGGATTGTCTCAGAGCTGCTCAAGTGTGGTTATGAGGGGAGATCAGGCTGGAGACAGAAGGGATGATAACCGTGGAGCTGTCAAGGGCATTTCAGGGGTTTAGGCAAGCGCCGTGGCAGCTAGACACGGCTGGCTGAGAGCAGACATGTCCTGGTCCTGCCTAGCTTTGACTGATAAAAAGGAAACACAATGAGAAGATAATCGAGCAAACCAGAAAGCCTGGGCAAGTGTCACAGAATTTAAAAGTGAGTCTGGGGAGCCACCAGAACCTTGGCTGAAAATACTCTTGGTTTCACTTTGACCAGAACTGGACCATTCTGTGGGGAATAAGACTGCTGGAAAAGGGTGTGTGTGTGTGTGTGTGTGTGTGTGAGAATAAAATGCTCTGATTGGTAGATTGACTGAAAAGAGTATGTCCTTGACATCTGATGAACTCCTTCTCATGATCGTACATTTCCTAAACACACACACACACACACACACACACACACACACACACACACACACGCCCAGCTTTTACCAGATGCTTTGAGGTATACAAAAAATCATGAACATCTAGACTACAGTCCATATTCCATTTGTCTCATTTGTTCTAATACTGTCCTTTGTAGCATTTTCTCCTCCAGTCCAGGCTGCAGCCAAGGATTAGGTATTGCATTTAGTTGTCATGCATTAGAGAGACAGAGAGAGCTAAAGAATTTAATGAAACAAAATGGGACAAAATGTTAAATAATGAAGAATCTGGGTAAAGGAATGTTCTCCCTGTGTGACCTCTGCTGACCTCTTTATCCCAGTCTCATAAGACTTGTACTCTTGCCAAAGACACTGCAGCCCCAGTGGCATTCTTTTTGTTCTTCAAACAAGCCAAGCTATTCCCACCTTTAGGCCTTTGACTCAGAGACCCCTCTTCTCCCTGAGCTGCACATGGCTGGCTCCTTCTTGTCATTTAGCTCTCAGTTGAAATGTCACT
Organism: Indri indri; assembly: GCA_004363605.1. Taxonomy (NCBI): domain Eukaryota; kingdom Metazoa; phylum Chordata; class Mammalia; order Primates; family Indriidae; genus Indri; species Indri indri. The sequence goes on from RJWJ010016278.1 coordinate 7,381, forward strand.
TCCAAGAGAGGACATCCTGCTAACTGAAGTAATGACCCAATCACTTGCTATCTTTCTGTAGTAATTATCTGCCTAGACCCATTGCCAGCTAATAATTTTGTCTTTTTTGCCCATGTATCCAAGCACCCAAAACAGCACCTGGCACTAGTTAGGTGCTCAAAAACTATTTGTTGACTGAATGAACTAATCTAAATGTCCAGAAACACAGAATCATTACAAATGATAGCAATGCTTTATGGATGTGCTTTATGTAAGAAAATGCTTTAGAACTCCAATCAGGGGACATATACTCAAAAGAAGACCTTGGTCCTACATTAGAGTATTGGTGAATTAATGCACATTTGTATATTACAATTTAATATTAAATTTTTAAGATCTATAAAATATTTTTTATATTTTCCACTCTACTAAACTTTTTTGATTATGAAATAAGTACATAAATTATACTAGTTAAGAGGACATCTGTCTCTCTGTATATACACATAATTCCAATTATGTAAGTAGTATTTTTTATATATGAGTATTAAAAAAACCCAGAAAGGAAATATATGAAAATAATAACTCATCATTTTAGGGAATTAGAATTATAAATAATTTTTACTTTTTTATTTTCCAAACTTTCTGCATGTGGTTCTATTATTTTTCTAATTTATAAAATATTTTTGAGAGGAAAAAACATAAAACAGGATAGATGAGATCCCAAATAAAATTGTAAATGCAATTTGGATGTGGAAGGATTTTCTTCAATTTGGCTTGCTGCGTGAAGCTGTGTGGAAAATAGTGGTAATTGCTCTGGGCTTTGAAAAGACTCATAGGATTATTAAGGGTGAAAATACAAGGTAGAGAGAGCTTTTTAGGCTGAAGAAGTAGAATGAGCAAAGGTAGGAAGGGAGCAGCCAGCACATAGGAGACCATGAGGAGACCAACCTAAGGGAATGGAAAGCTCTTGTGTAGGGGCTGGTGGGAAGCAAGTCAAGAGAGCTAAGATAGGATCACATTTTAGAAGATCTTTCAAATTGGGCAAAGAGGTTTAGATTAGAAGTAGAAAGAAATAAGGAAGTTCTTCTTATAAAAAGGAAAGAAATAAGTAGATTCTTGAGAAAAAGGGTAGCATGATGGCCTGTGTGTTATAGGAAAATGGCCGTGTGCAGGGAGGAAAACAGAGCTGGCCGTTAGGAGGTGTAACACCAGTATCCATCTGGTGTCCATGGCAGACACCAGAATCAATCACAGCTCTGCTCTGCAAGACGCAGCCTTAGAACCATCTTGACCAGCCCTGCAGTCAGCCATTACTAGTCAATCAGAGTGGGCTGTGAAACTTGATTGCCTCCTGTGTGTGTCTTACTAGATGAGTGAACAATGGGGAGAAGGAAAACAGGAGAAAAGAGGTTCAGGCCCAAAGGACGAAGACTTGGATTTTAGTAGTTCTGAAAATATAAGAAGGATAAGTATCTGGAGATGTTTCTTTTGTATTTGTAGGTTTGTATTTTAATTAGGGCCAGAAATAGAGATCTTTTCGTATAACTCATTATTCAGTTGTTCTAGAAACGTTTTGCTTTTTCTTTCCAGGTCTTTGTCACTAGTGTACAGTTTCTAGGCACTTGCTTTTTTTAAAAGAAAATTTTTTCTGAAGTATTTAATAAACCTTGAAAATAGTAACTCCAACAAATGATGTGCCAAAAAAAGACTCTCACCCGTTTTTAATCTAGAAAGATTTGGATGCACCTGCTGTGTCCACTCGTGGGAGTTAGGTTGTCAGAATATGTTAAGCCACTATTTTTGGTTTCTGAAAAAAAGGTTTTGTTTTCTGTTATTTTTTTAAAAGCAGGTTTTAGATTGCAAAATAGCAAACAACATTAAAAATAAAATGAAATTGTTTCATTTGTGGTGGAGGTGGGGGAGCTTCTCCTCTGTCAGTGCGTGGGCTGCAAGCAGAACAGAATGTTTATCTTAACTGCCTGTTGAATTTGGAAAATAAAGTTAGCAATAGCCAAAAGGCCTTCTTTTGAATAACTTATCACAAAAAGGAAAACATACATCTGATGGCAAATCAACTGTCCTATATATGCTGGTATTTCTTGGGTAGGTCTGTGAATATTGTTGCTTCACCGTATAAAATTTCATCTCTGCCCACTTGATTGGTTCAAGGTCACTTCCCAGCACCTCTAACTCCAGGTCTGTTGCTGGCACCAATGGCAGTTGAATTTTTTATTGATGATCTTTCTTTTTCCTTTCTTTCTCCCTTTTGTCCTTTCTTTCCTTCTTTTCTCTCTTCCTTTTTCTTCCTTTCTTTTTCATTATCTATGTATGGCTCATGGTCAAGAGCTTACAAGACCCTATGAAAAAACTAGTTGAGAAAGAAGAAAAGAAGAAGACCACCCCGCAGGAAAGCACAGATGTGGCAGCGCGGGAGCCCAGTCAGTAAGTCACGAGCTACTTCTCTCGGCACAATCTTTCTTCCCACAGGTGAGGGTAGCACAGTCCTCACCCACCCAGTCTAGCTGAGGTTTCAGACACAGAGTCATTGTCTTCCTCGCTTCTCAGAGTAGATGTATTAACATCCAAGCCAAATGCCTTCCACACACATTCCTGCGAGGCCATGACTCACTTATTCCAGTAAGAGACACATTTCAGGGGACTCAGAAGGGGCACACTTGTGAGGAGTTGACTGGGGCAAGAAAGGACCAATGTCCCCAGGGCCTCCTGGCTCTCTGTCTTGTGGCCTCAGTTCCAGCTTCACACTCTGTCTGGTTTCTGGACCCTATCTTGTCCTTTTGTCACCACTGGATGCTCTCCTAGACAGGAATTCCCTGGTTTTTCTCTCTCGAAGGAGCTGACCTATGAAATTGCGTTAGTCACCCAAGTAGTAGAAAGGCATCATTACACAACAGAAGAGTTGGGCTTTGGCATTTTGTTTTCCAGTGTGCAGAATTTCTGTTTCTCCTCTGTGGAGCAGAGAACAGCTTTGAGTGCAGGAAGTGACTGCCCCATCTCCACTTCTTGCCTCTTTACAAAGAGGGTTCCTCTTGTCATTTTAAATGCCGAGATGAACTTTTCGACATATGTGGCACATGGTTCCTAATCTCATACACTGAGAAGGAGGTTTACATGTGAAGCTATGTTATTTTCTACAGAGATGTAATAGCTTGCAGGAATGCATTCATCTTTGAACTGGCTAACCTAGGAAAGCCAGATAGATGACCTTGCCTCCATTCTTTCCTTTTCTACACAAAAATATTTACATGACAATCTTATGGGAAAACAGGGTTAGGTTTTTACTGTATTTCTAAAGTTTCTGATATATTTTTTGACCCACAGAAATATTTTCTGCCAATATTAGCCCTTTCTAATTTTAAAGCAAATACAGGCTAGAAAAATTTTTTGGTGCAGAATAAAGACAAGTTTTCACTGTAGAACAGACTACAAAATGTGATCTGCATGTAGCAAAATTTTAAGGGCAACCAGCTTAACCTATTCCTGGTGATGGTATTAATGCGAGCTATCATTTAGTGAGCACCTGTGCCAGGCACAATCCTGGGTGCTTTATGTTAACTCATCCTCATGATAATCCTTAATGTAGTCAAGGTGGTGTTTTCCTCACTGTATAAAGGATGGAAATGAGGCTCAGAGAGCTTAAGGGACTGTCTGTGGCCCCCAGGGTAGTAAGAAGCAAAACCTAGAGTATGTCTTTGCATCTTCTTTTCACTATATAAGTTAGTGCAATCAAAATAAAGCATTAACCTTCACTCAGAAGGGGACCACCTAGGATTTTCTTGATTTTTTTAAATTAATTTCAGATTTCTCAAGTATTTTAGTATAATACTTCATTTTTAAAACCTCAAAAAGTATAACCTAGTAACTTTAAAATGACAATGAAAATTTAACAAGAATTTTGTTCAAAAATAGGAGGTAAAAGTGAGCCAGGGTGCTAGAAGGAAGGTTCACAGACAACAAATGGGTCGCTGGGCAGTGGTGTATCTTTGTCTTTGAAGATATGGTAAGAGTTGAGTAGGCACCTGTCCACCTGGATTTGGGAGCGATCCTTTCAGCCTTGTGTAGTTCAGCAAACTTCTTGAGGTGTCCTCTCCTCTAACACCAGGAATCAGAATAAATCAACGTTTGATCATTGATTTTTTTTTTTTACTGTTTTTTAAAGTGATAGCTGTAAGCCTCTGTTTTCTTTATACTTAACTACCCATCTAGCTATTTACAGAATATTTGCCTTATGATGAAAGCAAATTTCAGATATTAAGATGCTACAGAGACAGAAAGTCAGCAAATTTATCTCCTCTTCAGAAAATGTGTAGCATATAAATGACGTTGACCTTTCTTCCCGTGTGTGTGTGTGTACATGTATGTGTTGTTATAAGTGAAGTAATAGATATTGTTCTTAAAATCTGGCTGTATCATAAATATAACATTTGCAAAACCTGATGACTAAACTTTTTTTTTATTTTAAGATTAATTTCATTAGAGGATGAAAACCAGCACAAGGAATCCTCTAGCTTTAAGAGTAAGTGTTGATTTTTATTTAGAATTGCTTTTGAAATACTACTTAATGCTCAACAGCTAACTCGTTTTCTCTTTTGGCAAACTTATCCTAGATCTTTCTTTTCCAGTTAAGAAAAGGCTAATTTGCTTCCTATAGATTCAGTTTTTGATGCTGACATGTGAATGACATCAACCCTATAGCATTATTGAGAGAGGATATGGATTTTGAACCAAAAAATAGCATCACTAGTTACGTCAGCAGCAGCTCTTTAGAGCAGCAGCCATAATCAAAACCTGGCAAAAAGCTATTTCTGTTCACAACAGATGATAAGATTTCTGCTGTTACCATTACTAGTTCTAATAGCTATTTGGGCTACAGGGATAGCCTTAATAAGATTGCTTTATTTCATCAGGAGAGTTTGATTTGCAGTGATTTGTGGGGTGGGTGTCGGTCACAGTTGGGAACAGATGGGGAGAGATCACGCCTTGCTCTGCCACATGATTCTACAGCCTGCCAGGGATGAGCCGTACCAGATCCTCAGGTGAATGGAACCTGCGTGTTAGGAAAAGGGGTCAGAGCGTGGGGAGATGACACAATGTGCCGTGCGGGGCTTATCGGCTTTCTGTCTCCTGCTATTGCTGCCAGCTTTTTCATTGGTCCTTCACCCATAAAGGGGCAGAGGGCAGTTGTGGCAGAGCGGATGTGACGCAACGCCCAGCATTCCACTGGCACTCGAAATCCTCGGAGATGCAAGGGAATGTTTTACAGGTGTTCCGAAGAGAACTAAAATTACCCCGACTCTGTTGAGCCTGGCCCTTGTGGGGACATATCCGTCTCTGCCCTGCTTCACCCTTTGTTGCGGAAGCCTCTCCGGGAGATAAGAGGAGACAAGACAGGTCCTAGAACGTCCCCTCTGCTCCGTTCTCCTTCACCCTCTGTCTCCCTCTGTCTTCCTGGTTTTTCCAACCACTTGCTTCACCTACTTTATTCTTCCCTTACTTTATTCGTTCATTTGCTTTTCGCCTATCTGCCCGTCAACAGAGAAAACAAAGCCAAAAACAGCTCACTTTTTTGCCTCTGATGCGTGGCTTCGTGTCATCCGCTCATGCGTGGTTGCCTTCACTTACGCATGTCCTGGTTCATTCGTTCAACAGATGTTTACTGAGAGCCGCCTCTGTGCCAGGCACGGCGCTGGGCCATGGGCACACAGTAATGCACCAGACATACCCAGTCCCCTCCAGGACGGGACTTACAGGCAAAAGGGGAAGCAGATGGTAACCTAATAATTACACAAGTCATCGGGCAGCTCCAGCTCTGGTGGGAGCTCCCAGGAAGAGGTGCAGGGCCATGGGGCCTTGTGTTAGAGAGGCCACACCTGTTTGAGGAGAGTGGGAAACTAGTTAAGCCAAGTGCTATTGCAAGGTTTGTCAAAGCAAAAGAAACAGCCTGGGTAAAGGCTGTCAGCCTGGGAGACCCAGGCAAAGATCAGAGAAACCATGTTCGAGACCATGACGGGGAGCGAGTAGCAGGAGAAGGTGGCGGGAGGCCGGGCCTGATCTCATTGGTGGTGGAAAAGGTCTCCGTCTGTACAGACCCAGGCCTCCAGCCTCAACGTACCCACAGCACGAGTCACTAGTGTTGTGGGAATCAAGGTAACCGAATAGAAAAATTTTAGTTCTGTGGGAAAATGTAAAATGCAGTTTATTATATCTGTATACAAGTTGCAAATCTATTTATATGGTATATTCATACAATATGTAACAATGCAAGGGAATCAAATTTTCTCTTGTACAGTATAATTGCTTGTGGTATTTGTATGATACTTTGAGATTGTAAATGTTGATCACCTTGTTTTATATATGCACAGAATAGAATCCATTATAATGAGGTGTCATCTGTCTTTTATTCTGTGACCTTCAGAAAGGCTAATGAACATATGAGCAAACAAAGTTTTAAGGCTGTTCTATTATACACACACACGCTACACTTTGTTGTTTGGAGCAGTTTTTGTTTCACAGCAAAATTGGGCACAAAGTGCAGAGATTTCCCATGTGCCCCTCCCCCCACGTGCGCATAGCCCTTCCCACTACCAACATGGTACGCTAGGCTGGTGTATTTGTCACAGTCAATAAACCCACATTGACGTCATTATCACCCAAAGTCCATAGTTTACCTTAGGGTTCACTCTTGATGTTGTGCATCTTACAGGCATTACAGATGTATAATGACGTGTACCCACCATTACGGTGTCATATAAAATATTAATGGTTTCACTGCCCTAAAGATCCCCTGTGCTCCGCCCGTTCCTCTCTCCCTCCCCTCTAACCCTTGGCAATCGCTGATCTTTTTACTGTCTCCACAGTTCTGCCTTTTCCACAATGTTAGAATCATACAGCATGTAGCCTTTTCAGATTCACTTCTTTCACTTAGTAATCTACCTTTTATTTTAGCCAGGCCCATATGGCTAAAGTTTATTAGTGTCATCAAGTAATAGTCAATTACTTAAGTCGCACATTTGTCCAGAGAAGGAGAATTGTTAGATTGCCGTCATATAATTTTCTGGGTTATCTACCAAACATTCAGGTTCGCTCCTTAGCGTTGTAGCAAACATTCAGGGGTGTTAACTCAGCGTTCATTGAGAGCCAATAGCTGGAGTAAAACGTAACCTTAGGACCCCTGTTTCTGCCTGAGTGAGTTTGTGGATGCTGTTTCTTCCTGAAGCTGTACTTTACCAACATTGCGATAGTATGTGAACACGCGCACCATTCCGAGTTGGTGATAACCAATTGCACGTTATATTACAGCCGAAGATGGAAAAAGTATTTTATCTGCCTTAGACAAAAGCTCTCCACATAGTGCATGCTCAGGTAATCTAGATTAAGGAACTCTACTCTATTTTAATAATTTGACTCAAACTCCTTACAAAATGAAACTGATTCATAATTTTGTTTTCTTTCCCCTCCTCTAAAGGACCTATAGATGAACTATTAGATGTGAAGCCTGAGGAAGGTGGTAAGATTTATGCATTTCTTTGGGGTTATAATTTGTTTAATTTTTAATTCCTTTTTTACATGCAAGAACATGTAATGTTTATCTTTTTAATAGTTCTGTATTCCTAAGCAAGTTGTTTTTAGGTGACTGTCTGTATTAATGACTTTAAATGTGCCCAAGCACAAATTAGTATGTGTGGATCTGTCATAGTTAGTATAATTAATTTCATAATGTTCAAACTACTAAAGCTAAAAGTTATGTCAAAGGTCACATGCTACAGTAGGAAAAAATATGGCTTTCAGAATCAGACAGATGTAGATTTGAACACTGGTTCTACCATAAATGGCTTGTATGGCTTTAAATAATTTGTTTCACACTTAATCTCTCTTAAGCCTCAGTTGTTCTCATGTGTAAAATGGAACCTGTAGCAACAGCCTTGCTGGGATATTGTCAGGATTGCAGGACATGTATGTATATAAAGGGTGTTTCATGATCTCTCACACAGGGACACTCTTCAAATGGTCACCAGTTGAGGTAGTAGGACTAAGGATGTTTTCCAGGTAGTTTTCTGTGCTACATCTCTACTGAACCTTAGGTTTGCCTGGTTAAGTCCCACCTAAGTTCACCAGACCTAAAATCACTTGCTATATAACCCCCCAAAAGAGAATCCAGAACTCTGGATTTGGATAAGACATGTATAGTGTGTTAAGTGATCCCAAGAAATTGTGTGTGTTCAGCCTAATCATAGCCTTTGCTCTCCATCCTACCAAGCATTTCCTTTTAACAACATACAAAGAGTCCAAAATACCCCTGAGATTTGGAGCCAAACTTAGAGCATCCCATGGCCTTGTGGCTGGCATGCAGTCTGCCCTGGTCTTACAGGTTTCTCCCAGGACTAGAAATTGGCCCAAATCATCCACAGGCCCCAGTTAACCAGGGCAGATGACTTAACTCAGTCTGAGCTTATCATGGATTTACTTCAGAGAATGTGAAAGGAAGAAAGTCTCTGGAAAACAGAGGACATTAATTAAAGATTTTTTAAAAAATGGAAAGGCACCACACCTCTGGCATTAGGTTTCTAGGGCTTAGGAATATAAACTTGAGGGCAGAAATTTGCCTACCTTACTGTAGGCAGCATACTGTGCAATATTTCGTGACTGTGCATATTTTATCAAAATGACTAGTCATTTGTAAATATTGAAATCTACCAGGTAATGGAAGTAATAAGTAAGCAGTTAATGCAGATTGCCATAAATGGCCTCCATTTTTGTAAAAATTTTCCCCCTTGGCTTAAGAATAGAATATTGTGATGGAATAAACATGTTTTTTATAAATTACTTTTTGGAGAGGGAAATATTTTAATCTTACAAAAATCTGATAAAGACAGTAACAGAACAAGCCTAAGGCCCTACCACCCAGTTTCAGCAAGTCTTAACATTTCATACATGTATTAATATTTATAAACATGTGTATGCTTCAACTTATTTTGATAGGAAGATTGTTATTTCTCCTATTCCCAATATCTTATTTATGTCATTTGCTCTTTGCTTTTATCACCTTAATTTTATTATTTTAATAAATTTAATTTTTGAATAGGTACTATATTCACATTGGTACAAAAACCAAATTATAATAAAAACGTACACAGTAAAAGAACACTCACTCCCATCCCCCTCCCCTAATCCTCCCTATTTCAATACTCCCATCGCCACGCATATCCTTCCAGTGTTTTTCTACGAAGAAATAGTAAATACGAGTCTATATTCAGTTTCCCTCTCTCTTACCAAAAAAAAAAAAAGTTCTTGGCTTTGGAGTTTGATTTTTTTAAACTTGGTAGTAATGGTATAACACTAGCCTAGTAGTTACGCATTTCTTCACGGAACTAAATTAGAAAGGCAGTAGCCTGAGATAGATGCTTACTTTCATAAACTTCCTCAAAAGCTTGTGCCAAGATACATTGGAATAAGACTGATATCTTTCTACTTATTTAAGACAACATTTCGTATCTCATTGATTTACGGTTATAATCTTTGTTAGTTTTGCAGACTAGCAGCTCCTATTCTTTTTTTGAGCACTCAATTTCATTCTAAAGGTAAAGCTACGAATGTGCGTTTCCCTAAAATGTGTACTTGTTCTCAAGCAGAAATACTGATTTACAAATTAAATGCAATGCCACTGAATTTCTCCTTTCTCTTTATCGCTGCCGATCCACAAATCCCTCCTTCAGGCACAAGCGATGCTTCCCCACTATCTGCCTCTTCATCTGTGTGGTCAACCCATAGGGTAGCATTGGCTTAAATATTAGCGTGGCCACTAGTATAAAAATATTCTCTCACTGCACAGAGAATTCATGGTGACTGAAGAAAAGAACACTCATTAACGGGTTGACTTCAAAATGTGTGCCCTTTGGAAAACTGCCGGAAGGCCCAAATCCTGAATTAAAATGCTGATTACAATATGCAAGACATTAAACAGTCAAGAAATAAAAGAGCTTAATCCAGGGATGGCTGACTTTATAGGACTTGGGGGCTATAAGCTCTAGCACCCTGCTGCTTGGGGGCCGGTTCACTCCCAGTGGCAATTCTATTAGACAAGTAATGGCTAAGGTATGTTGTCAACATCAGACTGCCTCTGACAACAGCAACGATTGTCAAAGAGCCATTGCTCAGAAAATCACTCCCATTCAGTGTCATAATGAAATTTGCTTTCTCCTACTAAATAGATAATGTAATGGAAAACCAACATTTGACCACAGTTTATAAAAATGTTTTCAGTGAAAAAGAAACTTAGTGACATTTTGAGATACATGAAAGTAGCTCTGAAATTGCTTTGTGACCACATGTGACAATCCAACCTCAATTCATGAGTTTATGACATGTCTTTGTGTTCCTCAGAGTTGGGCCAAGAAAAATAGCAGATAACTGAATTAAAAAGTGGGGTTAAAAAGCAGAAGAGAGTTCAATAAAATTCAGCTCACCTAAATCTCATAACTTGGCCTTACCTAAAAGATCTTTCTCTAAGACTAGACTGACTGAGCCAATTTAAAAAAATTTTAATTGTCCATATTATAACTAAAATGTTTGTCTTCTGCTATTTCCTTGGTTACTACTTCCAGACTTGTGATTCTAATTTCTGGCCACATATCAGAATGACATCTCATTCAGTAGCTACTATACTTCTGGGTGACAACCTTTAGCCCATTGCAATCACCCATGTGTATCTCTCAGTGCCTGGTTTCTCCCAAGTCACTCAGAACTGTCTCCTGCAGTTATCCATGTGTTACTGACTAGGGATCTGGTCACTTCCTCACACACAAGGTGGCAAGTACTAAGCTCATTATCTTCTAAACTTTTCCTCCACCCTGTCTTCCTCAGTGTCCCAGAATGTACTGCTGGCTTTAGTCCTTTCAAAAAATAATGGTACATTTTTTAAACCAAATCCTACTCTTAGTTATTACCATGTCATGCTCTGTGTTGATTTATCCCTATAAAGATTCCTACAAAGATTCTATAAAGATTTTCTACCCCTGCCCCAGGTCGTATGTTTTCTAGTAAGATTATTCGGCTGCTCAGATCTAGACTAAAATGGAGGAGAAGGTGTGAAGCTCATCAACAGTTTTTTTTGTTTGTTTGTTTCTTTCTTTGGTGCCCACTCAGGGTCTAGCACTGTTGGTTTGGTTTTTGTTTATTTGTTGTTGTGGTGGCTTTTTTTTTAATCCCCCCACCTCTTCTTATTATGATCTCTATCTTTTTGCACCAGAAAGGAGTTTTTAGAATTGGTATTCTTGAATTCCAAATGGGTGCCATTCATTACCAGAGCCTTTTATAATAAAGAACATTTTTTTCTCATTAGCCATTTTCTTAAGGTGGTTTCCTCCCTACCTTTTCCCCTGACTGTCTTTTGGGCGATGTGAAGACAGTGTTGGTGTTTGGGGTTTTTCATCTGCATCGCAAGTGTGTGGCCTTTACGATTAGTCATAATGTCAAGAGTGGGGACCAGGGAGAAACCAGCAAGAGAGTCTTCCTGCTTCACACGCAGATGAAGGGAAATTAAGTGACATTTATCTGTTTGTTTTCCTGTGCTCTTGTTTTTGGTATATGTAGTTATGTTTCCATCTTCTGGTTCCTAATTTATGCTGAGGTCATGAAACTCGGTATGATTTCAAAAATACTACCTGAGTGAGCCGTCCCCCGTTTCCCACACTCTGTCTGAACTTGAGAGAGCTTCCTCTGAATGTGAGTTTTCACACAGATATCGCTCATCAGTTCAGGATTAGTTCTTGTAAGGGATGTTCTTCTCCCAGGGGTGTGGGGTTTTTATAGTATTTTTGAACCCTTGGGCAGTGCAGAGCAAACAAGCTGAGTGGATCTGCCATCTCTGCCGTTCTGCCATGGTGCCTGCCCAGCAAAATATTTGCCCAGCAAATATTAATTTATATATGAGATCCCTAGTATGTTCTACAGTGAGAAAATACTTTAACCTGCGAGTCAGGGGTCCCCAGCCAGATTCTCTGTAATTAGTATATGACGTTGGGCAGGCCTTCTGACCTGAATGTTTTTTGTCTCATCTGTAAAATGAGTTAGAAGAGAAGATTTCTAAGATCCCTTTTGGTTACCAAAAAAAAAAAAAAAAAAAAAAGTATGATTCTTATTGGGAGAAAACAGCAGGTTCCCAGACAGGAAGGCAGGAAAGCATGTTTGAGCAATGGCAAGCAGAGGGGTTTTGCTGAACTGTAGGCTTTCCAGATGGCCGTGTTGCTGGGTTGCTGTTAGGGCTGCATTAGCTCTTGGCTGTCGAGGTCTGGAATACCACTATGAGGAGTGCTGCTTTTCTCCATAGTCAGGGGAGCCCTTGAAGCTTTGTGAGTAAGTGAATAATCTCACAGCTGGACTGAGTTCATTTTCCGTTACTTATCACAAGAAACCTAAAATGGGGTAATTTATAAAGAAAAGGGATTTATTAATATTTCTTACAGTTTTGGAGGCTAAGAAGTCCAAGGTCAAGGGGCTGCATCTGGTGAGAGCCTTATTGCTGATGGAGACTCTACAGAGTCCTGAGGTGGTGTGGGATATCACGTGGCATGCTCAGGTCTCTCTTCCTCTTCTTATAAAGCCTCCAGTGCCGCTCCTATGATAACCCATTACTCTATGAAAGGATTGATCCATCCATGAGGACAGACACCTTAAGGCCCAATCACGTCTTAAAGGCTCTACCCTTCAGTATTGCCACCTTGGGGATTAAATTTCAACACGAGTTTTGGAGGGGACAAATATTCAAACCACAGCATGGACTAAGCAGAGGTACCCAGTAGGAGGCTGCCTCTATGGTGTGCCAGCAGCCTTGCCAATGGGCAAACCCTGAAGTCCTAGACAGGAATTTGTCATCAAAGTTCAAGAAAGAACTTGGAATTGGAGATAAGAGATTTGAGAATCTTCTGAGATGAGAGTGGAACCATGAGAATTGATGAGATCTTCTATGGAGAATGTAGGGAAGGAAGATATGATGCTTAGGATGAAACTGGAAGGGCAACCAGAGGAGGAGGAGGCAGCAGAAAAGGTATTGTCAATGAGATAGGAGGTCACCCAAGACTCCCAGGGGATGACAGCATTTCCAGAGCCAGGCAACAGTGCAAAATGCTGCGTAGGTCAAGCCTGAGAAAAGGGTATTGGACCTGTCCATGAGGATCTCACCAATCACCTTCAAGAGAGCCACTTCAGTTTAGGGTAGGGGCAGGAACTTAATTACAGGCTGCTGAGAAAAGGGTGGAGACAAAGTAGAGTGTGTGGTTGTGGAAGGAAGAAGAAACCAGAACAGTAACTTGAAAGGGTGGGAGGAGGGCAGACAGAAATATCAAGTGAAGATGGATTATTGTTGGGGTGTGCACACATCTCCTGAGGGCAGGGGAGGGAAGCATTAGAGAATGAAAGGCTAAAGCAGCTGGACCTGAATAATGGTGGGAGCAGAGCAGGCTCCAGAGGAGCGGGAGGGCCCAAGGAGCGCTAATCTTAGAAAGGAGAGGGAATGCAGGAAAGGTCATAGAGTTGGAGACAGAGAGGTGAGGATGTGAGTACGTCATGTCTGTTGGCTTTTATTTTTGTAGTAGCGTCTGTGTTTGGGTTATCTGATATGAAAGTCAACATGGAGACTTGGGAGCCTGCAGAGAGCACAGGAGGTAGCCTGGAGTAGCATCTGTGGGTTTGGCACCTGAGACCTCCACAACCTTTGTTCATTCTTTAAGACAAATGCAGGGCAGGGCACCATAACTCAGTAGCCATATTTGCTCACTACGTGGTGGAAGCTTCGGTTCCAGCTGCGTAGCTCTTACCAGGGCTTCTTTCAAAGAGCATATCGTATCTCTGTGTGTGTCCCTGTTTTCTCTTAGTCGAGTTGAATTATTTTCAAAGAAAATGATAGCATGATTCTCAAGAGCCAACTGACTAGAGTTATTTCTCAAGTCTCAACATGACTGGTTACAGACCTAAACCTGTCCTTTTCTACTTGTAATTAAGTTTTTTCTTATGAGTTATGTGTGGTAATTTCAAACATCTTAATTATCAGTGCAATAATTGGGAGGTTTTCGTGTTTTATGGTTTAGGTCAGTGCCAGTTTCATTGCTTTTAGCTAAGTAACAAGTTCTCTTAAAAGAGAAAATGTTCATTGTGTATGTAGCTTGTTAACTGTTAAATAACCGGGATGCTAATAACAAGGCTAACTTCAATGACAGACCTCAGCACAGGCAAAATCGGTATTCAGAACTGGCCGTAGGCAATATCCTCACCATGGATCCTCTTCCCATTTCTGTCCCTAAAACATTTGAGTTTGATAGGGTACAGTATTAGCAATCTTTTGACTGCAAGTGATAGAGAAACCCTACTCAAAATAGTTTAGGTTTAAAATGTTTATAAAAGAAAAAGAATGTATTGATCTGTGTAACTGAGGACACACAGTTGTAGAGTGGCTCCGGCTCTTTGGGCTGTTTCTGCCCATGTGTTGGCTTCGTCATCACTGGAAGGCTCAAATCTGCATCTTTAGAACTTGGGATCACAATGAAAGAGAGACCCTCTTCCATTCAGTTTCCATATACCAAACCCAGGGAAGCCGCCGGCATGTGCCCGCCCCTGAGTCCGTCATGGTGGCCTGAGAGATGGACTCTAGGCAGCCTCAGTCAAACAGTCCCCTGGGCTGGGGGGCTGCTGAGCCATTTCAACTGGTGTCTTACCAGGATCACATGGAGAAGGTGTTTCCCCCAAAGGGAAACCTGAAGGAGAGGGAAGGAATGCTAAGTTAGCAAAAGCCACTGAAGTCCATCATAAAATCCATAGCACAAAACCTAAACAGTAAAACAAAGGTAGAGCTTTACGGTCCGCGGTTATATGTGGAAGGCTCACAGAGTTTCTTACTTGTTGTTAATGTTAATGATGGTCTTCCTAGATGGACACCTTAACTAAAGCAGGGAAGCTGCCCCCAGAGCTTGCCTTGGGGGGTGTGGGGGTGAGTAGTGAAGGGCCACATAAAGTGACTACAGGAGGAACACACATCATTTCCAGGACACATTTAAAGTCATCTGCTGCTCGAGGATCTATACATCCATTTGAATTGGTGCCAATAAAATGGGTTTGGTTCAGCAATCATCTGGTATCAGTCAGGCTAGAAAGTAAATCATGAGAAAGGGTTTGCACAGGTAGGAAGTGCACTGCAGAGATCTGTGAAGTTAATACACATGAAAAGGGTGATGGGGAGAGAGAAGGAGGGAGGGAGACGGGGAGGAGGGGGTGAAGAGAGAGATGGGGGGAGAAGATGCGTGAACACAGGTGTTGATGGATGTTCCGTGACACCGAGAATGTTGCTTTCCTTTGGCTGCCGCCTTCGTCCACAGGGTGGGTTTCCTGCCTTGCCAGCGCTGTCTCACCCGCCATGCGCAGACTTAGATGGCTCCTGTGCCCCTCTGTTACTACAGCAGTCTCAGAAGCCAGTTTAAAATACCATTTTCCCATCTTCTCACCCACAACTCCTGCAGGCTGTGTCTTGATGAACACTTCTGTGATAGCACAGATGATAAGAATGCTTAAATTAGACAGTTGTCCGATGGAAGTGATGTTTCGCCACTGTTTTTAACCTAAAGTGACATGAGAGTGATTAAACCCCTCCCCTCCCTGAGTTACAGCCTGTCTGCTCAGCACATCAAAAACCCCCTTCACCTTCAAGATCTGTATGTGAAGTGTGGTTGAAAACAGATCCAGCAAAGCCAACACAGAGAAGCTTTATTTTAAAAAGCCTTCACTTACTAACTATCTTATATAGTTGAGGAAAACCTGGTAATCTCACCTAATATGACTGTATCGGAATTGCAGTGTAGCTCAGAAAAAATACAAATCATGATTTTTTTTATGATTTAACAACAAAAATCTTTGTAGTCACCAAGAGGCAATTAGATGCCACAACAAAGTCACAGTTAATAGAGCCGTCAGTCCTCATTTCTCAAAATATGTAGAGAACTCCATGAAAGGTCTTGGTATAGAATTTCTGATAGTAATGTTCCCATTCTCTGTGTGCTCAATATTCAGTATTTTGTCAGTGTTCGTATGGTAAAGATGGTTCTCCTCCGAAGTCTTCCTCTGGACAGGCAATGAGGTTTAAGGGGTATTTCTTTCGGTCTTCCTGGCAATACTGTGAGGTGGGCACGATTAGCATGATAACTTTATAGATGAGAAAACAGAGGCTCAGGGGTGTTAAGGGTCTTGCTAAAGTCACACAGCAAGGAAGGGGTGGACCTGGGGCTTCTCCTCAGGTTCTGTGCTCATTTCAATCCTCCAGAGCTGTGCCCCTGGTCTAGGAAGTCACCCCCTGGTGCCATTCCTTGATTTGTCCTCTTTCCCTGTTATTCTCTCACTGCTGCCCTCAAGCAGACCGTCGGGCTTCTCCACGCCCTCCACTCCCCTCCCTCGCCCTGGTCCAGGGTGTGAGGAGGGTTCTCTCCCCATCCTGCGCGGCAGGACAGGCTGCCGCGTGGCCCGTTGCTGTTCTAGCCCAGGCGATATGTGTTGAGGGCTTGCATGGAAAGATTCAGGGAGCTATACAAACAAGGAACTAAGACCGCCAACGTGCTTTCAATCCTGGCTTTGCTGTATGTTTGAGAAATGTTTGGGTAAATTTGCTTTTACATTAAGGAAAAGCCAAAACCCTGGAGTTTGATGCTCAGAAACTGGACTTGCTTGGGAGGAAAAGGGAGGAGGGAGCATGGGAGTAGAAATTTAACTCTCAGATCTCTTCAGATTATGGGATGGATTTATATTTTGATTAACTTTTTCTTGAATCTGCCCATCGCCCCATCTGTCCCACCCCAGCCCCCGTAGCATTTACTCCCGAGGGCTTGAGCCCTCGGTGCTGATGTTTTGTGCTCCATCACTTCAATCAGCTTGCCTGGGCCCAGTGGCAGGGACCCTGGAACCCGAAGGTGACAAAGACGACCTGCTGCTGTTGAGTGAGATCTTCAATGCGTCCTCGCTGGAAGAGGGCGAGTTCAGCAAAGAGTGGGCCGCCGTGTTCGGAGACGGCCAGCTGAAGGAGCCAGCACCGACCCTGGCCCTGGGAGAGCCGGACCCCAAGCCCCACACGGGCTCAGGCTTCCTTCCTTCGCAGCTTTTAGACCAAAACATGAAAGACTTACAGGCCTCGCTACAAGGTATGTACTGTGGGGATTGAAATGGGGTTTTTAGTTTGTTCATTTTTTTCTTTTTGTTTTAATCCAAAAGCATATTTCTTCCTTCTTTGTCTTTTTAGTGTTTTCTGTAGTTTTGTCTTATAATCCAATGACCTCAAAATCTGGTGCTCTTGATTGTTTATGAATTGTGTCGCAGGGTTTGAAAGATATTCCTTTTCGTGATTTTCTTTCTGTGTTAACATTTCCTATTAATAAAAGGTTAAAGGGGTGGTTCTCCATTGTATTGTCTTGCTTTGATTTTAGGTTTCTTTGTGGCGTATTTGAGGACCAAATTGCCCTCATGGTCATGACCCTGTTGTCTTGGCCACCCCTGCCTGGCCACCACCCTGAGTTCGCCACATTCCCATGAACACACTCTGTTCCTGGGTCCTGGCTGACATGACCCTCTTCACTCTTTTGTCACACTGTTATTTGGCACTCGCTCTTGGTCCCTTTCTGTCCTGACCTACCCTACCCTAAGGATCCCCCCAGCTCAGCTCTTCCTGTTCTGCCCAAAGCACAGCAGCTGAGCGATACATCCCCAGCCACAGCAAAAACAGAGTTTCCACACTGATCCCCAGGGGTCTGCAACATCAGTTAGTGTTCAGAGCACCCCGAGTCTAGCCAGCGGGCCACATACTGTCTGAGCATTGCTGGCATGGGAAGCACATTGGTTGACAATGCAAAAATGAAAACTCAGGTTGAAATTTAAAATTTTAAGTTTGAGCTTCTGAACACGCAGACCTCAGGAAAGAAACTGTTTCCTAGTATTTCAACACTTTTTTCTCCTTTCGTGTGACTTTAATTGTAAGATGAGAATCACTGTTAAAAAATTCTCATACTGTTTCAGTTTTTCTCCAAATATAGGCTATCTCCTTAATAAACAACATGTTTACGTAGCACTTAAAGCTGAGAACAAACGGCAGAGCTAGAATGATTAAGTAATTATGGGCTATTAAAACCTCAGGTCTTTGGAGATGAGATCATGAACACAGGAGTTGGTGGGCAAGACAAAAAAAGTCTTCCCCTCTGTTTTATGAAATACATGCCTCCTTTTATCTCCCTTTGTGGGTCCTGTTTTGTAGCTATCTCATTTATTTACAGTAATGAGGTTAAAGATAGCAAGGAGAAATGAAATCCAAAAATGCTTCTCCACCCTCGGTTTCACCTCTGGTTTCACCATCTCCTTCACGGGAGCTCGGATGAGCAGCGCTGCCAACTGACTCGAGTTTCACCGCCCACCTGTGGTGGAGGTGCTAAGACGCTGTGGGAGTCAGAAGGCAGAGCCCTGGATCCTCAACCCGTAGCTTAAGGCTGCTGAAGACTCTCCAGCCATGTTGCAGAATGAACCCCACTCAGACCCCCAGCTTTGGAAACACAAGAGCGACAGTGTTCCCACGTAGCCGGGTGGCTGAGTGTCGGTGCCGTGAGAGCCCACACAGGCCAACAGACAGCCAGAGGGTCAGAGCTCCACGCCCTCTTCCTGAGCAGGCAAAGCGAGGAGAGCTCAGCTCAGGGCCCACAGTTGGGGCGCCGGAACTACGCCTGAGAGCACTGGCGAAGGCAGTGGCCTTGGGGAATTGCACTTCAGCCTTGCCCCAAGTGCAAGGGAAAGGCACCAAATCACACGGTCTAAGGAGCGGTGTGTTCTGACAGGGAGAGAGAAGCGCAAGCTCATACTGTGGAAAGAGAAAGAGGTACTACAGAGGGAGGCCATGTATTACTCAGGCAAACAAAGTCTCATTTGAGGTTGCCATCCTACTAGCACTGTGGCAAGTCATTCATTCAACAAATATTTATGGGTCCCTCTGTGTGCCAGGTGCTGGGAATCTGTCTGAGGACAGAACAGACAAGGCTCTCTGCAGTCCTGGAACTCACATTTTGATGGGGAGGAGACAGACAATGAACAATAAGCATAATAAATACATAAAATGTTAGGGAGAACAGGAAACAGTAGAGCTGGGGAGAGGGACTGTTGGGGGCTGGCAGGGGAAGTCAGGCTGCAGAATCGAATTGGGTTCTGACTGGGATGGTGAGATCTGAGCAAAGACTCGCAGGAGATGAGAAATAGCCATATGAGTACCTGGGGTGGAGAGACAACCTGCACCAGTGCCCTCGAGTGAGGACACGCCTGATGTGGTTGAGGGTCTGCGGGAAGGACACTGTGCTTGGAGCTGACCGAACAAGGGAGACAGGCTCTCAGAGGTCGCCAAGGCCAGGCCGCGTGGGGCCTCACAGCTGTCGGGAGGATCGAGGCCTTTTTTCAGCCCAAGCGAGACTTGGAACCATCACAGCATCTTGAGCCAAGGAGTGACATGATCAGATTAACTATTTAAAAGGATCATTCTGGCTGCTAAAAGTTTCATTTCCTCTGCTGGGGTTCTGTCAAGATCAGTGTTAAAGGAGCTATCTTGCCATTCAGCTCCTACCACTTCTACACTCCTACGGATTCCTAGCAAGTGCAGTCCCCAACTCAGGGAACCTTCAAAACATGTGGTACAATGAAGGACGGGCGCTCTGCCTCTCTCAGAACAGCTACTGTCGTCATCTCCCAGGAAACTGAGGAACAGAGCAGAGCGGATTTTGACCCCAGGCAGCCGGACTCAGGAATCTCTGCCTTTCACCATCACCTCCTGTGGCCTCTCGGTTCAATGTCTTTGGTAGCAAAAGTGATTGACTCCCCAGCAGGGCCCTGCAGGCCTCTCTTTGGAAGCTGCTGGAGGAGCAGGACTTGTAGTGACCAGTGTGGCTGGGCATCCTGGTCACCCAGTGACGTGGACACCCAGGGCATCACAGAGGAGGAATGTGGGTGCAGGAGTCAGAGTCCCTGTCCTCACAAAGATTGAATGATATTCCAGAATAGAGACTGTGAATTGAGACTGTCCTAGGAAATCGTAATCACATGCCCCAACCGTCCACACATTCGCTCTGGCGCATTCATGCTGAGCCTCCCTGGGAGGGGCTGGGGACGGAGTCCCCTCTGCATCCCCTCTGCCTCTTCCTCCTCATCTCCCCAAATTCTCCTCTGCCTTCCTCCTCTCTCATTCTGCCCACAGCTCTCTGGGGAATGGAGAGGAGGCGATGTCAGAAGAGAAGAGTTGCATCCTCCTTCCCTCCTACTGGAAGTTCTAGGAGGCCCAAACAAAGGACTACACGGAGGATCAAGTTGTGCTGAAAATTTAAAGAAGTTAATTTTAGCTGGGATTTCTAAGAGGTTCTGCAGTTACCAGCACAATAGGGGCTGGGGTTTCCTGTGTCAGGCCATGATGAGAAAAGTGCGCCGTAGGAGGGCTCTTAGTGTGAGCAGGAGAGCCGGCCAGAGAGGCCGCCCGAGCGGGAGACAGGTGAGGCCGGGGCCGCACAGTCAATATTCTCCTCGGTTCTCCACCAGTATCCAAAATTTAACTTAGAAGTAGACATTGTTACTGGAAAGATTACCAGCCGCTCAAAATAAATGCACCAGGACATTTTTTAATTTAGGATTCTGCAAAGTTAGGAGGCTTGTTCCAGATTCTTGAAAACATACAGCCTTCTGTTCCCTTTAGGAAATCCTTTTGTCTTACCCGGTTCTAACATGCGGCTGCCATCTGGGTGGGTTTCCATTTAAGGCCAATGTAACAATGGGCTTTGGGTTATCTCAGAATCACCTTTCCTTGACCAGAGCTCACTTCTTGCCATTCCTGGCCTAGCCTGGCTCCAGGTCACTGGCATTTCCATTACCTGGTACTCATGGAACCATGTGAAGGAAAAGACCACAGCGTATTTACAGTTTGCACACAGAACAGGCACTCTCAGTGCAAGGCCATGGGACTGTTAGTTCCATCGAAGAAGCAGCACTTTCTGTGCCTGCTGAGGAGCATTCGCAAAGCAGGTCCCGGAGATCTGCAGGATTTAGTGTATAGGAGGAACTGTGATCTACGCCACCCTCATTTTGCAGGTGATGGAATCAAGGAACCCCAGAAAGGCCTTGTGACTTGCTGAGTTGTTGCAGTTTATCCACCGTTTGAGTAAGGTCTAAACTCCTCAGCTTGATTTTCAAGGTCCTTTAGGACCTGACCTGGTCTCTGAACTTCCCACACCATTGCTTATCGTGACTTAATGACGTTTGGCTGGGGAACGTCAGTGCACCTGGCTCTCCCCACCCTGGGGCCTCGGCACGTGCTCCCTAGAGCATGCCCCTCGCCTACACACCCATGAGGCTAACTTCTCATCCTGCAGCGTCAATGCCCTTGCATCCGGGGAGCCTTTCCTGAGTCCCCCACCTCCATGACACCCCGTACTTAATCATTGCTCTTGCCTTATTGTAAAATTGATTTCATTTTCTTGTGCTCTAAGTTGTCATGGGGACAGGACCCATATTTGTGTTGCTCACCATCATATTTCCAGAACGTAGCTCAGTGCCTGGAATACAGTAGATGTTCAAAAAGTACTTGATGGATAGACGGATGGGTGGGTGCGTGGATGGCAGGCAAGAAGGGAGGGAGAGAACAACTGACAAATGACACCGAATTAAAAGAAAACAGTCCAAAAATGTGAAACCCTGAGGATGATTCCCGCAGGGGTTAGTCCTGATGTCTGCTGAGCTGTATGGAAACCCGGATTCAGCTTAGATTCATTGAAGGCCTGCTGTCTAGCCTCTGCACTACCGGGTTTCACCTGTAGGATCCCATTTTACCCTTAAAACCACCGAGCAAGTCAGGAGTGTTTACCCACCCCTTGCGGGTATGGAAACCGGGGCTGAGGGGAATGTGGTTGGCAGGACAGTGCTTGGCCATGGTGGCTGTGGTGTTCCCACCTTCCCCGTCACGGCCAACCCCACCTCAGAGGTCCCCAGGCTGCAGTCACCAGCTCAGCCCCGGCTCGGCTCTCCGGGCTGGTGAATGATATTCACAGCAAAGCGCTACTTTGGGTGGTGTTATTTGGCTTCGCTTGCTGCTTGGGCCGGCCGGTGTTATTTCTGGCTGATTTATATTTTCCTTTATGCAAGTAAAGGGGGTAGGGTTGCTCTAATAAAATTTTATATGTGTTTCCTGCAAATGGGTAGCACATTTGACATATCAAAGGATCCTGAGAGCTAGGAGAGTCATTTTGTGCACCGGGCTCTGTGCCCCGGGGTCTCAGTCTTCACCACCCCTCTCCTGACAGAATTCCTCTGAGATGGGCTGACATCTTTCTAGCCACACCTTCATGCGAAAAATGCCTCAGCCAACTAACACCAACTAAAGAACAGTTGATGGCAATTATGGGAATATTAGCAACATTAAGTTCTCTTTAAATAGCATTTTTTCCTGACAGAAGCCAAGACATTTGAAATCTGGCTTGGCATTCCATCCATAATTACCCTCATTGCACCCTTCCCCTAAATAATTTCCAAAGTGATATGAGTGAGGTTAAAATTGCAGCTGAGCTTAGAATTTGCTTAAAAAAAAATAGTGTCACAGCCATACTATTTTACCCCTTCATGCACACGTAGTCGAATTGTTAGACTGATGCTTAATAACTGTTCTGAGGAAAGAGTGTCACATGGCACACTGGCTGTTCTTTCTGCCTCACACCATGGGGAAAGAAATGATGGTACCCTGGGTGTGTGTGAAAATGCTGAGATATATCCTGTCCCCGCCATCTTAGCTCCCAAAGAGGTGACGTCTTCAGATTCATCCTACCTCTTGTCCCCTGCTGCAGAGAAGCCCCTCAGATCTATGGATTCTAGATGTTGCTTGCATGGTTCATGAGTGTTTAGGTGAAAACCCATGGTTACAAATGAATTCAATTAGGTGTTTATAGTTTTCTCTATAAAGGAATCTGCCATTATCATCCTTTAAATCGTGCTCAAAAATAGGATTTGTATTTCTGGTATATTTTAAATGTGACTTGCTATACAGACATTTATAACTTTTCATGGACATGCACATTGCATAATGGGAGGTGAGCTCCATTTTGACATGTAGATTGATTACTACCTCCTTTTAGGAACATGTTCTGTTTCATACTTTGAATCTGCCTCTTTTCCAGTGTTCTCTGCAACCGTTTTTGAAAATGAATGTTGTGAATATGTTTGAAATGGGAAGAATTATCTTGTTGCATTCCCACTGTATCAGATAACATATCTGGATCGGGGAGGGGCTGGTCTCTATACTCCTCCTCACCTGGCTCTTCTCTGAGTCAGTTCAGGTTCTCTCTGGAAGGGTGGGCCTCCGTGAACTCAGCACAACAGGATTGAAGAGAGTAAAGCTGCAGGATTTGGACTCAGCGACCTGGGAAGGTGGGGTCCTCACATGGGCCCCTCTGTTTCCTAGGAGGGCCTCTCTCCTTGTCCTGGCACTGGCCTGAAAGATCTCCTGGGATTCCAATCAGAATGGTGACCCGGGAGACCATATAAGGCAGTGCTTCCCAAACTTTCACTTGCATAACAATCACTGAGTGTTTGTTAAAACAGTTTCTGGGCTCCACCCCCAGGGATTTTGATCCACTAGGTCAGCATTGGCCCATGAACTTGCATTTTTAACCAACGCATAGGTGATGCCTATGTTGCTGGCAAGGGTGCAATACTGAGAACCACTGCTCTAAGAGACTGAGGCCAGGCCACAGGCGTTGGTGGAAAGGTGGCACGGGCTCTATCGAGCACAGGTGGATCTTGAGGACACTTGGTGTCAGGGCAGGATTGCAGGGAATAGGGTGACAGTTACCCAGTTAGTTTCAATCCTTTGCAGCTTTTCCTATGATTGGCATTATTTGGCACACATGGAAACCACAACTTTAACTTTCCACATTTACCACTGTTTTATGTGATATGGACTTAGAAGGAAAATGGTCATGGGCCAATTTTGTAAGAACCAGGGAGGTTATATTATTCCTGGATTACACCAAATACTGGTCATTTTTAAAAATTGCTTTATTGAAGTATATTTTCTATACCATAAAATTCATCCATTGTAAGAAAAGGGTTCAAGGATTTCTTGCAACTTTATATTGCACAACCGACACCACGGTGCAGTGTTAGAACATTTCCGTCATCCCAGATAGCTCCTGCAAAATCTGGTGGTTTTGATTGTTTATGAATTATGTTACCTATATGTTCAAATACCTTTCCAATGAATAACAATGCCTTTTAGAGCCATTTACAGTTTTTCATTGTTTTAGACCCAAGTAAATAGGTCATAGGCCACCTGTTCCATTACTCAGTGGCTAGTCTCTGTAAATAAGTCTGCATGCCACTTGTCTACAATAAAGTCAACCAGTGAGTATTATATAGTATCTACTGTGTTCCAGGTACTGCTTTGCCATTTCTTAAAACAATCCTTCATAAGTGTGATTCTCACAGCTTAAAAGAGTACTTTAATAGTTTGTTAATTCAATAGCCATATATTTGCATACTCATTGTGTACCAGGCAGTGCACTAAAGGATATAAAAATGAATGATACATGGTCCCCAGCATCAAGGACCTCATGATTCTGGGAGATGAGACACAATGCAAACTAATAAATATGGTATGACTCTATAACTAAGTCCACTGGAAAGTACAAATCTTAGAGTGGCAGGGTGAACAAATGTTAAATCCTGTCATTTGGGGGCATATACTGAGTGGCATTCTTGCTTTGGAAATTGGTTTCACTGCATCATCTGAACTCTGCCATCCAAACATGATCTTTCTTGAGGGGTTTATCAGATACAAAATCTTTTCTTTAAGCATAACTGTCCCAACAGCGATGTGTCATCTGATGGTCTACATTTTACAGTGAGAATCAACCATAGACTTAATAAGCAACATCTACCTGTGCTGCATTAAGTATTTTGGAGCAGATTGATGAAAAAATTCCTTGTCTCATTGAGAAGACAGGACTTACACATAAAGAATTAAAGCAGAGGTGCAGTGAAGGGAATGATAAAGTTCTAAATTAAATATGAGGCATGCTAAAACATCCGACCGACAGTAGATGGTGTGGTGAACTGGGCTGGCTTCCCCTATAACAGGAGTGCGGAATGCCTCGTAATCATCCAGGCGAAGGCCGGGCATGAGGGCGTTACAGAGTATTGAGTGGTTATACGAGCTAAATGCCATTGTAAGAGTACAGCATAAAGTTAAAGAGGACTTTCTTTCCCCCTCATATATTTGGACTGGACTGTCATTTATTTGTATTAATTAAATCTCCCAATTTAAATTAGCAGTGTAGAAAATAAATGGACTGGATCATATTGGAAATTGAGAAGACGTGCAGTTTACTAGTTCTGTTGCTTCATTTAATGATGTTTGGTTTTTTTAGCTTTCCCCATTTGTGACAGAAAAACAAGGCATCTGATTTCCTTGGCGCATTATTGATAATCGTTGGAATGATCATGAAATGATGATGCTTGAGAAGAAAAATCGGCATCAAGCTAAAAAGCAAAAATGATTTTACCTTAGCCATTTGTGGTTTGCTTTGCAAAATCCAATCTTTTCCTTCATTTTTCATATTTTTGAATCGGGCGTGATTATGCATATCTCCTGTCCCCTCAAACGTATTCCAGTGTGAAGGGTCTTGTCATACCTTCCTCTTTCCTTTGGAGGCCACCGTGGTTGAGAACCACGTGTGTGCCTAGCAACTGGTGGGTCAGCGTGACTACTCTTCACAAGCTCTAATGTGCTCTGGTTTTAAATATTAGGCTGGTCAGAGAGCAATGTCAATCCTCCTACTCCATGGCCAGCACCAAAGACAAGCAGTCCCAATGGCAACAGCCCTGCAGTGAAAGGTAATATGATGTTTCATCCCCGTGAAATGACAATTGCCTTCCTTTCCAGTGGCCTAACCTATTTTCTGTCTCTCTCTGCTAATTTCTATTTGAGCATCTAGGGCTCAAAGGAGAGCTATGAGCTGGAGAGCTTTGCATAATCCTAGAAATTACATTCTGACTTTTTTTCTCGCTTAATGTCCTACTTCATAATTCCCTTTATCAAATTGTACCTAATGTGGGCGAATCAAATATCTGTCACCATGTGATTGGGTGGTCCTCAAGACTAAGTAGAAATATCGAGGAAGGAAAGACCACTGAGGTTTGCTGTCTTTAGCAGAAAATACCCTTGCTACCACCAAATAGGGCATTGAATTCGTGCTCCTCAGAAAGGGTCAGATTTCTTAGCTGTCAAAAGAGGTCTTTTCAAGCACGGGCCCCTGAGAAAACTGA
Organism: Indri indri; assembly: GCA_004363605.1. Taxonomy (NCBI): domain Eukaryota; kingdom Metazoa; phylum Chordata; class Mammalia; order Primates; family Indriidae; genus Indri; species Indri indri. The sequence continues at coordinate 33,724 of RJWJ010016278.1, forward strand.
AGAGCTCGACTGAAGAGCTCATCTGCATTTGCAATTCTCCCTCAGTTCCTTTGGTCATCACCCACTCTCCCTTTGTTGACCACAGGAAGTTAAAGGGAGTGTCTATTCCATTATCATCAAAAAGTGTCTCCATGACGTTCTTTTAAGTGTTGTGCAACTAAGTTGCACCTGGTTTTGCCTCCAACAGTGATAGCCTGGGGAATGTGAGGGGTTACCCCAAAGTACAATCACCCAGCTCCTCAGGGCAGGGACATGATCACACTGAGGACCTGGTAAGACGTTTGCGGACGTTAAGAGGAAGGGGAAGTGAGCACATAACATATATTCACTGGAGATATCTTTAAAATATCTTGATATTCTCTATCAACACCTACATCAGTCTTGTCCCATACAGTTTCCTTGTGTGACCTCTTACACAACAAAAGAAAGACAAGTTACTCCCTTTTTTTGAAGCAGTGGCTCCCACCATCCCTCAACTAAGCTATATTGAGCTTTCTCAAGTCTGAGATAATCATATCAAGATAAACCCAATGTTTTGAGGGCTAACTTCACATGGAATTCAATTACTGTTACGTAGTAATAACTTGCATATTACAAACTAGTCTTGCTATCAGTACTTTTCTCTCTATAATAGATACCTCGATTATCTCATTATAAAGCTATACATCTACAAGAGACTTGGAAAAAAAAAGGAGAGGAAAATCAGAAGTATTAAGTGATCACTACACTATCTTAGCATTTCAGTGCCATTTTAATGAAAGGATCAAAGACCCTGTTTTATATTGTTAGAATGCCATCGCTTCTATCCCATCACTAACCACTTTTAGCAAGTTGTCCTCCCGGTGTTTTTTGAGACTCTTTTCAGCCAGATGGCAAGCACATTCCTAGCTGCTCTCAACTAAGAGGATAACCTGTCAGAGAGACATGTTCTTCATGAGTATGACATTCCCACCTGCTGGAGAAGGAAAAAGCACAGGTCATCCAAGCCAATGAACTT
>RJWJ010016279.1:0-34586 GCA_004363605.1 Indri indri
CCCAGAGGAGAGCAGGCCCTAATCAGGCTCCACCACTCTTCCTGGGCAGGGCATCCCTGGACACCAAGCCCAGGAACCACTGAACACCTCCTCGCAAGTCTGCATGGAACTGGGTGGTCCCAGCATTTTCTTCGTAGGGATGCTTGCCTTGAGCTGGAGTCCTGAGCAGGAATTGCACCTGCTCTCAGTTATCTCCAGGCAAGGAGTGGCCCTGCCTCCAAGTTTACCTGTGTCTTGGTCCCCAGGCGTACGTGTCCTGCTTTCTCAAGAATGACGGTCCCTCCTCTGGTTTCCAGGGTGCCCTGCAGTACTCCCAGCCTTCCCCCAAACATACCCTCCTTCTTGCAGGCTCCCCTGGCTCCTGGGAGCTACCACCTCACTGTGCTTGGCTTAGTGGTGGGAGGGAGCATCCATCCCACACATCTCCCCATGACACTGCGTGGCCCCTACGCTGCCAATCTTCTTGTGTGGACTTGGACTAGGAGGAGACAGGTTGGGGTGGCTGGTGAGGGCAGGGCCAGGGCTATTGTGTCTGATGAGCCCTGGCTGTGGCAGTTTGGTCCCACTTCTTGAGGCTCAGCTCCATTTGGAACGTGCCTCTGTTCCAGCCGTTGCCACTCTGGGGCCATTTACCTGTTATATGTGGCTCTACTGACCAGGTGTCCCTGGGCTTGGGTCACTGGCTGTGGGTATCAGAGTGGATCGGTGGAGGCACCTAGAAGCTGGAACTCAGTGCAGAGGTGAGCCTTCTCCTTACTCAGAGCCCTTCCACCTGGCTGGGTGGGATGTGTGTGTATTTCTCTGTGTTCTTGTGTGCATATGTCCACAGGTGTGCATGTGTGCCCGTGTAGCTGTGTCTGTGAGTGTGTGCTTGTGCTTGTATGTGTGCTGTGTGTGTGTCCATGTCTGTGAGCATGCAGGTGCCCACGTGTATGTACCTGTGTGTGCATGTACCCATTAGTCCGTGCACATGTACATGTGTGTTTACTGCTGTGTGTGTGCTCGTGTCTGCATGCATGTCTGAGTGTGTCCATGCTGGGGGGCTCTGCTGAGTCAGCGCCGGCTCTGGGCGGGCAGCACTGCCAGCCAGGCTGTGGCCTCCCCACAGTTGCATAAACACTGGTCCCAGCTCCCCCTTCTAGCAGGGTGGTCCAGCCTGTGGCCCTGTGGCCGGTGGAAAGGATGGAAGGAGGCAAGGGGTTTGCCCTCCTGACAGCTTGGTTCCATCCATGCCTCGAATGCCAGGTCATGTGCCCCATCAGGATGGGGTCTGTTCTGGGGTCTTTCTATGCCCCACTTCCCTCATCGGGCCTGAGGCATGATCTCTGAGGTCTCTCTGAGGTGGCAGGAATAGCTGCTTCTCTAGTCCCAGTCCAGGCTGAATCAGAGGGTCAGGGGTAGTCACAGCACAGAGTTCAGCATCAGGATCCCAGGCGAGGTCAGGCAGGGTCAGTCAGTCCCCCTGAAACTGCAGAACCTAACTCAGAAGGTCCAGTGATACTGCAGGAACAAAATTCCAATGGACTCTTTGAACTCACTGCTTTAGGGCAGAGTTTTGAGATCCGGAACTTCAGCCCAAAGGGCAGAGAATTATCAGAGCTGGGCCTGCGATGGGCCCAGAACAAACTGTCCCTACACTGCTGTAATGTCCCTGTGTGGCCGCCCATGGCTATTGGCAGCCTGCCACACCCTGCATCCTCTCTTCCAGACACCATCCCTAGGGATCCTTGGGTCACCACTGGGACATGAATTAGATGGCGTGGAGTGGGGGGCCAGGAAGGCCGGAAGTTCACGTCAAGGTAGAATGAAGTCAGGCAGGATCTTGAAGAAGTCAGACGTTTGGACAGAAATTTTGCCGGGCCACAAGAAGGAAAGAAATCAGGCGCAGATATGAAAAACTGGACTGTAGGGCTCCAAGCACTCAGGGGCATAGGGGCTGACAGGAAGCAGATGAAGCCATAGGAGCCATCAGAGGGTGAAGCAAAAGGCCCAAAGAAATGGGCAGCAGTGTGACAGGCAGGCCCTTGTGTTGCATAGTGGGTGTTTGGGATGCTGGGCTGCAGTGCTCCGTGGTGGTCGGTCCTAAGGCCTTGGATGGTAGTGAGGGTTGTGGGGAGGGGAAAACGGGGGCCGGCCTGGGAGCAAGGTCGGGGAGCACTGACCCAGTCACCTCAGAGAACAGCAGGAAGACTCAGCCCTTGAACCTGGTGACCCAGCACAGAGTGGCTCCCTGGGGTTCTCCCAAGATCCTTCCAAGCAGCCCCAGTGTGGGGGTTACTTGTTCCCCCCCTCCCCAAGCCGCACAATCCTGGTTTGCCCAAACGCTGACAGAGCACAACTGGAATGTGGAGTGTGTGCGAGTGTGTGCACACGATGCCCCCCAGGCCTGACCGCCCAGCGGGCCCTTCCAGTCTCAGTAGCCAGGGCTGGGGGCAGGAAAGGGCCCCTGCCTGCCCCCTCCTCTCCTGCCTGCTGAGGACGCCTGGGGTTTCACATCCAGTCTCCAGCCCCCTCTCTGGTCTGTGGGTCTGGGCACCTCACATATCCGCTGAGGCCTTGGTGCGAACGGGCGCATCAGAGCCTTTCTGGAGGGCTGGTGGGGATGGGATGGGACAGCTGGAAGACCCTGGGACTTTAGACTGAGGACTTCTAGGTGCCCCCTGGGAAATTTCAGGTCTTAGCCAATGTTCTGATTTTTATGCTTTGTCCAGCTAAACATGAGCACTTGTCTTCAACATTCCTGAGCCCTGGGTCTGGAACCTTCTGTCTTCCCTCCCCTCAGCACCTCTGCCATCTCACCCTGCTCCTGGTCTCTTTCCCTCTCTCCCATGGTGGGCTTGGAAGGCATTTAAAGGTGCTCTAGAATGGCATCCTCCTGAGCTAACTGTGGGAGGTAGTGAGCACCCTGTCCTGAGGAGTGTGCAAGCAGAGGGGAACCAATCCCAGCCAGGAAGACTGCAGGAGTTCTTGCCCTGGTGGAGATTGGAAGCACCTGGGTATCCCCAAGCCCCAGGGCCCAACCTATCACAATACCTAAGAAAGTTTTGATGAGAGAAAAATAAGTCCTATGTTGTGTGTTTTCCATGAAGCCCAGTTTAAACATCTTTGAGGCCTTTCTTCCAAGATTGCGTCCTGTGTACTTTTCGTTTGCTTTGATAATATCCTTTTGTTTACAAAACAATGATGATGGTAGTTGGTAGCTGTTGTTTTCTACATCTTTATTTGGCAAAATAAAACAAATCAGCTTTTAAATTTTGAGGAAATTTCAGTTTGATGCAGTCAGTATCTCCCCAAACCGCTGGACAGAGACTCTTGAATGGGGCGTGTCCTTCCCAAGCTCATCAGTACACAGTGGTCGCGCATCTAGCGCATCTATTGCACTCCCAGCCCTTTGCTAGGTGCCAGGACACTTTAGTGAACCAATGAGAAAAACACCTTGGCCAGGTCTTGCTCTGGGAGTTCCCTGGTATTCTGTCCACGTGCCTTGGCCTGTGCTTCCAGACTTATCCAGCAGCCCCTGAGTGAGGAGGGACTCCATTTCCTTTCATCTGGAGAGCCCACCAGCCCCAGACTCTGACCTAAAATTTGGCTAGGAACGGGCCTCAGATAACTGGGCCAACCTCTTTTCCAGGGCACGTTTGACCAAACTGCTACTTGCTTGAATGCCCTTAGCAACAGGGATCTCACCTCCTGTTGAGGCAGCTCTGCATGGGCAGCTCTCTGACATGGGGCAGATATCTGCCCAGGGCCTCCCCTGTTCTCTGTAGCTGAGTCCCCAGAGCTGTTTCTCCCCTGGCCTGGCCCTGGGCGGTCCTCCAGGCTGACTCCAGCCCTGCTGTTTTCCAGGTTGAGCTCTTGCTCCAGGACGGGCCTTGCCCTGTGTAAGGCCACCGGCTCAGTGGGGGCTCCGTTTGCTAGGTCCCTGAGCAGAGCAGGGACTCTGAGGATTGTTCTAGCACCTGCTCCAGCAGCGGGAAGGCAAAGGTTGTCTCTGTGCATTGTGGAGGAGCCACTGAGGTCACCTGTGTAGAAAGTCGATGGGGGGCGGGGTGGGGGGGGTGTGAACACAGCAAGGAAGGCAACGTTATGGGAGGGTGACAGGCACAGCGGGGAGGATAAGTTCAGGTGCAGACTGTTGGGGGAACGCCCTACTCCATCCATCTCTGGGCCTCAACTTCCCTCTTGTGCCAGGCTGGAGGTGTTGGAGACTCTGGCATTCTGAGCCCTGGAGAGGCCCCTTCAGGACTCTGAGCTTGGGCTGGGGGCCGCTGGGGAAGGCAACAGCTGCTTTGAAATGTGGAGAATAATAAAGCGAGGAATGTCTGAGCTCAGGGGAAAAAGCACCCCTCCCCCCGCCAGGCCTCCCACCCAGCTGGTGTAATGAATTAAGTATAGGGAGGCACATTTCATGTGGGGGTGTGGGCTGGGGAAGCAAGAAGGCCCCTAATGAGAAACAGGGTCCTGGATGGGCTGCTGGGAGCCAGGGGTTCTGGGCCATCTGACCTGACCCCTGGGGGGTACCCTTACTCCCCAGAGGCTTCCTCTTAATCTTCCCCTGGTCTGCATGGGTGAAGGGGTGGGGTGCTTTCCCAACTCTGTGCCGACATCTGACGCCAGGCTGTACCTCGTGCTGACATTGACCCCAAAAGCCCAGAAGGAGGAGATGGTGTGGCTGACTCCGAGGAACCATCTCCTCATTCTTATCCTTCCAGAAGCATTTACTGAGTGCTGACCGGGTGCCTTCTCCACGCAGGACAACGGGGCCAATGCTGGTCTCTGCTGGACAGATCAAACCTGCAGCCCCGCCCACCAGTCTCTGGGAGCAAGCCCGGAGGTCCCAGAACACCCTTGCTTCCAGTCTCCAAGCCCTCCCCTTCCTCTGGCCAGTTCTTCACATACCCCTCTGCCCCATGTGCGGTCACCCTCCCTTCCACCCTTATGTCCCTGGCACCAGCTCCCCAGTCTCCCTGGGATTTGGACATCAGTGGCTCCCAGGTCCAGCATGACCCTTACAGTCTACCAGCTGGGGAGGAGGATCTGAAATTTCCCTGGTTTTACAGGACACCTCTCCCCACCTCTCCTCTCTCCCCAGTAAACCTAATGTTCCCCCAACAAGGCCCACATGCTCAGGTCTTCACTCATGCTTATCTCCCTTATCTGCCTGCTGGACCCCATGCATCTGCCCCCAAGCCTGCTTTCTACAAGTCTACCCCTTCCCAGAGCAGCCCAGGGAACAGTGGATAGGCGAGCAACTCAGCGGTCAGCACAGGGCAAATTCTCAGCAAGGGAGCTGGAGAGCAAGCAGATAGGGCTGCTCCTGCGGCTCCCCAGGAATTCTCACCTCCCAGCACTGCTGCTGCCACTGCTGGCTTGGGGCAAGGCCGCCACTTTATTTTTAAGAAGTCTAGCCTGGAACTTGGAGCTCCTTGAAATATTCTCTCCCACCATTCCTTCTCTCCCCCACCCACTTTAATTAAAACCATTGTTTTCCAAGCACATGTTAATTAAAAAGCAAACATGTTTTGCTAAGTAATTTGGAAGCTCCAGTTATGCAAACCATAGCCATTCCAGTTAAAAAAATCCTTCACCCAGCTTGCCCTGCGTTTTGGGAGCTGAAGACCCCTTCGCCTGCAAACCCCTTTACAGTTTATGTGCCCCGTGGTGGCCTGGCCAGGATGGGGTGTCCTCTCTGTCTCACAGGGGCGGATGTGGAGGACCTGAGTTCCTAGTGAGCTCAGCATCGCCAACCCTCTGCAATCCTGTGCTGTGGGCCACAGGAGCAATAGCTGGTAAGGAAGGGTGAAGACTCATGCGCCCCGTCCTGCAGGCAGGGTCACTGTCTCAGAGCCATAGACCAGCTGTGGGGTGAAGGGAGGAGGATGGGAGCATTACAACCCGAGAGCCCCGGCAGGAAGGCTGGTGGGTGATGGGTGGCCAGGGATGCCTCCTGGGGTCTCCAGGGCAGCTGGGCTACATCTACCCAAAGCTGGGACAGTAGGTCCCTGAGGTGAGAGCCCAACATGAGGACTGGGTGTGAGGAGCCTTGGATGCTCTGAGGCACCCACCCCAGTCCAGCTCCCCACCCAGGGTCTGGTGACTGCCCACCCTCCCCACCCTGGCTCCTGACCCTGAGAGTCCTGGGGCAGTATCGTCAGGGCCCATGGCAAAGAGCTGAGGCCCCTAAGGTGCAGGGTTCAGTGACCTCCAGCTTGGGCAGGAGGTAGGGGCATTTCAACAAGAGGCCTTTCCAAGCTTTGTCAGCACCTTGCCACCTGCCTGTTGGCTCTCCTAACTAGGATTCCTAGAATAGGACTTCCCTTGCCCTGTGCCTCCATGTGTGAGTCTGTATCCAGGTCTGTCCCTGTCTCCTTCTGTGGCTGTGTGTCACTGTTAGCCATGGCCCTGGTGTGAATGGGTTTCTTCCCTCCGGAATGGGGAGAGTCCCTGAGGTCCTTGGGGATGTGGGGGTTAGTGACCAGGAAGAGTATTTGTGTGTGTCAGGGAAGGTGAGCCCCAGGCACTGTGGGACACTTGGTCTGGTCCAGAGCTCCTGCATTCACACAAGGACACAGGCTCAGCGCCAGGGAGACGGGACCTTGCCTGTGCACCTGGCCGGCGCCCCCCGCCCCTGCCCTTGACCTTCTTTTCTGTAAAATGAAGAGTACATGCCGGGAGGTGTGTGGCTTACCACACGCACAGTAAGCCACACGCACAGTTTCCCCCACGGGACACACACACACACACACACCCTTGCAAGCCACGACGCACGGTGACAGCCAGCGACACATGCTGGCGGCCGGCTCCCAGGGCTCAGCCTCTCTCGGCGACGCGCCAGTGACACACACTCCCGCCTCTCGCGCTCCCACCCACATCCCGGGAGGAGCGGCTGCTGCGCCGCGCTCCCCCGGCCGGGCCCTCGGCGCGGCGCTTCTGTGTTCTGTTCCCTTCACAGCCGCGTGGAAACCGCAGCGGGGCGGGCCGGGATGAGCTCACGCCGCCGCCCGCCAGGCCGCCAGCCCTAACTCGCTCCAGATGCCAGGCGGCCTCTGCCGGCACCGAGCGCCGCTGGGGCGGGCGCGGGCGGGGGCGCGGCCCTCTGGCGCCCCCTGCAGGCGGGGTTCGGAAGGGCTCCTGGGGCGCGGGGCCGGGAGCGGCGGCGGAGGCGCGCGGGTAGCGGACTGCGCGCCCGGAAGAGGAGGGCCTTATGTCACTCGCCCGCTTTTCTTTAGGCCTTGCCTTCTGCCTGAGTTCTATCCTCGTGGGGGCGGCTGTGGGGGTCACAGTCCACGACCCCTCCCTGGTCGGGGCAGCCTCCGTGTGCTGTGTGACGGTCCCCTCTCTGGGCCGGTGCCCGCCCCTCACCCGGGCTGCCCTGGTGAGAGCCCCGGGGACCCCGGGGGGACCCCCACTACCCCCCCGCGCAGTTCCCCTGGACGCCCTGACTCAACCAGGTACCGAGGTTCAAGCCTCCCGCCTCAGGGCCCCGGCCAGGCCCTGCCCACTCTTGTTCCTCTTGGAACAAACACTCCAGTTTCTACTGGGAAAGCAGCGGGGGCCTGACCACCGCCTGTTTTTAATAAGGAGCTGGTATTTCCCCGAAATCGCCCGGCCATGGCTGACCTCATGGGGTTGACGGCTGGCCTCGGGCCAGGGGGAGGGAGCCGGCTCCCGTGTGAGCTCCTGGCCTTGCAGGGGGAGAGGCTCTGGTTTCTAGTCCCAGCTCAGCTGCTGGCTCATCCAAAAATCTACCCATCTATTTGTCTGCTGTGTGTGTACCCCGGGCCCCGTACCCGCCAACCGGCTGCACCTCAGCCCTGCCCAAGGGCCTGGGTTCAAGCCCCGCTTTATTATACCTTGTGCGATCCTGGCAAATTGCTTAATCTCTCACATCTTATAATATATCCTCCACTGTAGAGTGGGACTGTTGTAGGGATTAGAGAGGGGAACAGTGCCGGGAGAGTAGATGGACCCCAGGAACATTTCCAGAGGTGCTGGAGGAGGGGACTCTTGGGAGCTGAGGGGTGGAGATCAGGCCCTGGACTTCCCAGGGCCCAGGTAAGGGAGGGGCTTGGAGAATTGTCAGCCTGGGGGAAGAAAGGAACAACGCAGGTGTTTGGGCGGAATGAGAGTGTTCATTGAAGGATCCCCAGAGGGGGCTGTGGGTACCCAGAGGAGGGGCACTTAGGTGGCGACATGGGAGGCCAGGATCTTAGGCAATGGCTTGGAAGCTGGAACCAGTGAAGGGGTGGAGTGGGGCAGGGGAAGAGAATGGAGGTGAGTGGAACCAGGCAGTCGGGTTCATCTAAGTATCTTGCGTATCAAGGGGGACTCTGCCCCAGGCACTGTGGGGAGTGAGGGGCCTTGGGAGCTGGTCCAGAAATCCCATCTGTAATTGAGGGACAGAGACTGAGAGAGCCAGAGGGGGATGCAGGGTCCAGTAGGTGGGATGGAGACCAGAAGCCACAAAAGGAGCAGGGAGACAGAAAGAGGAGATGCAGTAGGCAAGGGGGCCGGGGCCAGACACTATGGTGGCTGGAGGATTTTGTTCTCTCTGGTGCCTGCACCTTCCAGATGCTTGGGGCCCTTCCTGAAAGTAACAACTATAACAATAGTAAGGATGACTAACATTTACTGAGCACTTAGTGTGTGTTGGACAGTGCTCTAAGCTCTTATAGGTGTCAACATGTTCTATCTTCACTACAATTCTATGTATTTACTAATTCACTCAGGCATTCATTCATTCAATAGATGTTTATTGAGTGCCTACTATGTGCCAGACATGTTCCAGGTGCTGGGAATACAGCAATAAACAAGTCAGACAAAAAACCCTGTCCACATAAAGTTTACAGGAGGAAGAGTTTGTGAAAGAGGAAGACAGCTAATATAGTGTGAGTGTATCAGATTGTGAGAAGTGCTACAGAGAAAATGAGAGGAGGATTGGGGGATTGGGAGGGCAGGATGGCGGACACAATTTTGAGGGTATCCTGGAAAGGCCTCACTGAGGTACCATTTGAGTATACACCAAATCTGCACCCTCCCCACCACCGCCGCATCTTAGCCCACGAGCTGAGAATGTTTTTTACAGAAGAACATTTGCAATCAATTTCATGATAGGGAACACTAACATTGATGTTATCCCCCTAAAAGAATTCCATTCTTCTTCTTAGTAGACTTGTCCAAAAAAAAAAAAAAGTGGTTATTATATTTGAATTTCCTCAATAAAAAATTTGCAGAAATTTGTTTTCTTTCTTGTTATATAAATACATTAATATTCTCAATTTTGTTTCTCAGCCCACAAAGCCTAAAATATTTATGGTCTGGCCCTTTACAGAAACGTTTGCTGACTCTGGCACAGACCCAGGAGGTGAGGAAGTGAGCTGTGTGGGTATCTGGGGCCAGAAGGATCAGCCAGTGCAAAGGCCGGAGGCCGGAGCTGGTGACAAACGTCAAGGAGGCCAGTATGGCTGGAGCCCTGTGAGCAAGGAGGAGAGGGCACTAAAGGGGTAGAGGGACCCTGCCAGGTGGCACAAGGCCACGTGGCGGTTCCTGAGTATTTTTAAAAGTGTGTGTAGCTATCATTAATGGAACATCTTTTTTTAATTATGTTTTCTAATTTGTTATTGATGCTGGGTAGGAAGTTGTTGATTTTGTATGCTGATATTTTCCCCTAGCCCTGTTAGTTTATTCTCTTATAGTTTGATTAATTTTTCAGGCAGTTCATTTGGATTTGTTTTAGAGGACAGTTGTATCTTCTGTAAATGATGCATTTTATGTCTTCCTGCCTATATATAACTCACTTTCTTTCTTTCCCTCACTCCTTTGCCCTCCTTCCTGCTCCTCCTTACCTCACTCCTCCCTTCCTCTCCTTTCCTTCCTCCGCCTTTCCCCTCCTCTCCTTCTCTTCACCTCCCTCCCCTTTCCTCCCTTCCCTTCCTCTTTGTTTTCTAATTTTTTTTTTTTTGAGACAGAGTCTCACTCTCGTGCCTGGGGCGAGTGCCGTGGTGTCAGCCTAGCTCACAGCAACCTCAAACTCCTGGGCTCGAGCAATCCTACTGTCTCAGCCTCCCGAGTAGCTGGGACTACAGGCATGTGCCACCATGCCCGGCTAATTTTTTTCTATATATATTTTTAGCTGTCCAATTAATTTTCTTTCTATTTTTGGTAGAGACGGGGGTCTCGCTCTTGCTCAGGCTGGTCTCGAACTCCTGAGCTCAGAATGATCCACCCGCCTCAGCCTCCCAGAGTGCTAGGATTACAGGCGTGAGCCACCACACCCGGCCCCCTTCCTCTTTTTCTAATTCTCTTTGCTCCCCTCTCTTCCTCATCTTTCCTCCTTTCCCCTCATAAATTGAGAGGTTAAGTTTTCAAAAGAGCCTGAATGCGAGATGTCTCCATCATGTACCTTTGCTGGCCTCCCTGGGGTAGGGGCAGAAGCTTGGTCCCCTGTCTGGGCCTCAACGTGGGTGTGGGCACCCAGAGAGCCATGCATAGACTCCAATGAGGGGACGAGGAATGAATGCCTGTGTCAATCAGAAGATGTTCTCTTGCAAGGAACAGAACATTGATGTCAAGTGGCTCCAAGAGTAAAAGAGACTGGTGGATGGTTGTCCCTGGACATATCAGAGGTCAGGCAGTTTTGGTGGGTGTGCCCAGGTGTCTGTTTTACTCCTCTGTGCTCTGCCATCCTTAGGGTCAATGACATCAAAGGCTGGCTCCTGTGAGCTTGCAGGGGGTCTACACCATCTCAGTGAGCCCACCCGGTTCCATTCACTCTCAGGGGGTTCAGGTGTGTGGCTTTCTGCTAGAAGCTTCTTGAGAAGAGTGAGGAAACTTCTTCTGAGGTGCTGGTAAGTAAACCTTTCCTGAGTCTCACTGGCTAGCACTGGGTTGCCTGCTATTCCTGACCCAACAGTTATAGCCTAGGACGGGATAATGGTGAATATATCCATAGTTGGGCAATGGGGTGGCTTCTGTGCATCCCCAGGGCCTCTCGGAGACCTGTGGGCACCTAATGGAGGCAGGTAGTTACAGAGAGGAGGACTCTTGCCTGAGGCAGCAACCACCTTAAGATATTGGGCAAACACTGGGCTCCCACATACAGATACACAGCTATGTATATAGCATGAGTTTTCTGCTGCTACCTGAATGGGCTCACATGGTGTACGTTGTTCTTCCCTTTTGCATTTTTTAATTTAATTATTTAATTGTGTGCCTATTTCAGTGCAGGTTGTTCTATTGCATCCTTTTAACTGCTTCAGCATTTTCGTCAGTAGGACTGTGTTTATTAGTTTTCTATTGTGGCTGTAGCAAATTACTACAGACTTAACAACTTAAAACAACACACAGTAATTCTCCTACAATTCTGTAGGTTAGAAGTCTGAAATGAGTCTTAGATGGCTAAAATCAAGGTGTTGGCAGGGCCAGTTCCTCCTGAAGGATTACGGGAGAATCTCTTTCCTTGCTTTCTCAGCCTCTAGATGTCACCTGCATTCCTTGGCCCATGATCCCCCTTCTTTCATCTTCAAAGCCAGCAATGTTGCATCTCTCTGACCCTTCTTTGGTAGTCACATCTGCCTGTGACTACAGCCAAGAAAGGTTCTCCACTTTTAAGGACTCATGTGATTAGGTTGGGCTCACCCAGATAGTCTAGGATAAAATCCCCATTTCGAGGTCCTTAACCTTAATCATATCTGTAAAGTTTCTTTTACAATGTAAAGTAATATATTCTCAGGTTTTGGGGAAATAAACACAGGTGTACAAGTATCTGTTTGAGTCCTTGCTTTCAGTTCTGTTGGGTATATACCTAGAAGTGGAATTACTGGATCATATGGTAATTCTCTTTTTTATCTTCTTGAGGAATTGCCATATTGTTTTCCACAGTTGCTGCACCATTTTATGTTCTTACCAGCAAGGCACATGGTTCCAATTTCTTAACATCCCCTCCAACATTTGTTCTTTTCTTTTATTAACCATCCTAATGGGTGTGAAGTAATATCTCATTGTGGTTTTGATTTGCATTTGCCTAATGATTAATAATGTTGAGCGTCTTTCCATGTGTTTAATGGCCATTTATGTATCCTCTTTGGAGAAGTATCTATTCATAAATTTCTTTGCCCATTTTATTTGGTTTGTTTTTGTTATTGTTGAGTTGTAGGGGTTCTTCACATATTCTGGATATTAACCCCTTATCATGTATATGATTTGCAAATATTTTCTCCCATTCTGTGTATTTTTTACTCTCTTGATAGTGTCCTTTGTAGCACAAAAGTTATTACTTTTTATTAAATCAAATTTATCTATATTTTTTCTTTCGTGCCTATGCTTTTGGTATCATAGCCAAGAAATAGATATTCCCCTATATTTTCTTCTAACAGTTTTATAGTTTAACTCTTACATGAGATTTTTGATCCATTTTGAGTTAATTTTTGTATATGGTGTAAGGTAAGGGTCCGTTCTTTTGCATGTGGATATCCAATTTTTGGGGTACCTTTTTTTTTTAATTAGAAATGGGGTCTTACTCTGTCACCCAGGCTGGAGTGCAGTGGTGTGATCATAGCTCACTGCATCTTACATCCTCCAACTCCTGGGCTCCCAGTGATCCTCCTGCCTCAGCCTCCTGTGTAGCTGGGACTACAGGTGCATGCCGCCATGCTTGGCTAATATCTTGGAATTCCTTTTTTTTTTTGTAAAATCAGTAGTAATGTTCCCACTTTCATTATCTTCATTTTCAAAAAATAGCTTTGCTGCATGTAATATTTTGGATTGACAGTTTTTTTCTTCCAGCTCTTTGAGTAAGTTGTTACACTGCCTTCTGGCCTCCATTTTGTTCTGATAAAAACTCATATGTAATCTTATTATGCTTCCCTTTTATGTAATGAGTCATTTTTCTCTTCCTCCTTTCAAGATTTTCTCTTCATCTTTGGCTTTCAATATTTTGACTATGATGTGTGGTTGTAGATCTCTTTGAGTTTATCCTACTTGGGGTTCATTGAGCTTATTGGATGTGTAGATTAGTGTTTTTCATCAAATCTTGGAAATTTTCAGCCATTATTTCTTCAAATATTTTTTAATTTCTGTCTCTTTCTCCTCTCCTGGTACTCCCATTATGTATATGTTTGTGTGTTAATGGTGTTCCACATTTATCTGAGGTTCTGTTCACTTTTCTACATTCAATTTTTGTTTTTATTTCTTCAGATTGCAAATCTCTAATGATCTGTCTTCAAGTTTATTAATCCAACTCAAGTTTACTGTTGAGGTCATCTCATGATTTTTTCTTTTTTTAATTCAGGATATTATGGGGGTACAAACATTTTGGTTACATGAAATGTGTTTGCCTCGCTCAAGCCAGGGTTACAAGTGTGTCCTTCCCCCATACAGTGTGCCCCGTTTCCATTAGCTGTGGGTTTACCCCTCAACCTCCTCTACCCCCACCCCCCTACCCGATGGTTCAATTTCCTTTTTGAAGATTTCTCTTTTTAAATATTCCGTATTTGATGAGTCATAATTATCATACCTCCCTTTAAGTATTTATACATGCTTTTCTTTAGTTCTTTGAACATACATAAAATGATTGTTTTCAAGTCTTTGCCTACTATGTTTAACATGTGGGACCCCTCAAAGACAGTTTCTATTACTTGCTTTTTTCCCTGTGACTTTGTCAAACTTTCCTATTTTTTTGTATGTCCTACAATTTTTTCATTTAAAGAAGACATCTTAGATAATATATTGTGGCAAATCCAGACACCAATTGCTGCCCTTTTCTTTCCTTGACTTGCACTATTGTTGTTTTGTCATTTTTTTAAATTTGTTTTTAAAATTTGTTTAGTGGGTGAGATAATTCTATGAAGTCTATTTCCCTTTCAATTTTCAGCCTTGATATCCCTGCTCAGATTTTTCCCCTTTATTTTTATATTTTAGCCTGGTTTCCTAGGGTTTATTTCTGAATTAGTATAAGCCACTTATTGCTTGATGGCTGTGTGTAAACCCCCTTAGTCATTTTTATTTTCTCTGTTTACCATTGGATATGTGTGTGGCTTGGAGTTTAGGGAATTTACTATTTTCCCACATGTTCAGCCAGGGACTAGTAGCTTAGAAGTTCTCTCTCCATTTGCTCCTGAGAAGACACAGCCTTGGAAATGTGCACAGTCTTTCAGCCCACTAGGGATAAGTGTGATTTTATTTTTAGGCCTGGCTTACTAGGAGTTGTCCCTAGGTCAGAGTAGCTTGTTGTTCAGGCAGTATTTGGCTAGAGGTTATACTTAAGTCCATTGAGCCAGCAAAGTCTCTGCCCTTGCTGGCAGATCTGTGCGTGGCTTGTGAAATGCATTTAAATCTGCTCTACTTCCTGCTCTTATTTTTCCTGAGTTGGTGTATCCTGGTGCATGCACAGTGTTTTAAATCCTTAGGGATCTATGTGATCCTAGGGACTCTTTTTGGTTGTCTCTTTCGCTGGTTTTGTCCCGTTAAGTTTCTGGCTGGGTTGATATTACGCTTTTTGCTGCTAGTATCAGGGAGCTATTAATACTAACCTTCTCTTAATTGTGCATCAGGTAGATCTCCATTGTTTTTAACAATACCCTTAGGTATGGACTTCTCAGTCCTTTGTTCCAAATAAATTCAGTCATCTGAGGCACACCTGCAGAGCACTTGTCCTTCCAGCCTGCCTGTCCTCCTGGGCAGAGTATTTGTGCCACTGTACTGGAGTGCGGGAATGGGGATGGTAGTCCACTTCTAGTGGAATTTAATCCCTGTTCTGTAAGTGGGCACTGGGGAGGGGGATGGTATCCATTGGTCTTCTCACTTGTCCCTTCCAAGGTGGAACCTCTGACCTGTGACTAACGTGGGATGGGACAACTGGCCCAGCGATTCTTTGCCTGCTTTGTCTGGGCTAAAGCTTTTGCCCTATGAATAGGGGCTAAGTGGGAGAAGGGAGCTCCAGTCCTCTTGGTCATACCTGCTAAAACAGAGCAAATGGATCTTGGGAGAATGACGCACTAGCAACCTGATTCTACTGGGGTGAAACCATAGCTGGGGGGAGAGGGAGCTAGTTAGCCCCCATCTTCTTGGCTACACTTGCCCAGAGTAGAACTCCAAAATATGGAACTGAGAAAGGGGCATGGAAGCCAGTCATGGCTCAAATGCCACAGCCTGTTGCTGTTTTTACCAGGATTTAGTAGATTTTTTTTGATAAATGTTTCTCAATTTTCTGTATGCCTTAGGACAATTCCCAGAGACTTTAAATGATTGTTTTTTAAAAATAATTTTCACCAATTAGTATTTTCTCTAGAGAGGGTCAGCCAAGTTCCTTACACACCCATTCAAAAAGTCCAAAATCAAAGTGTTTTTTAAAAAGATTTCCAAACATTTGGCAATTTTCAAGATATTTTTCTGTTATTGGCTTCTAATTTAATGCTCTTATTACTGGAGGACACATTTTGTATGGTTTTAATTCTTTTGGATTTGTTAATGTTTGCTTAATGGCCTATAACATGCTCTATTTTGGTGTAATTCCACGCACACTTGAAAAAATGTATATTCTGCTGTTGTTAGGGTATTCTATAAATGTCAATTAGATCTAATTCATTGATAGTTTTTTTAACAGGTATTATATATAATTACTGTGTACTTGTTCTATCAACTATTGAGAAAGACATGTTCAAGCCTCAAACTCTAATTATGGTTTTCTTTTTCTCCTTGCTCCATGTATTTTGAAGATCTGTTTCTTGATACATTTAGGTGCATACACATTTAGAATTTTGTCTTCTTGGTGCATTGATCCCTTTATCATTATGTAATTGATGTTTCTTTTTATCCCTGATATTCTTTGTTCTGATGCTTACTTTGTCTAATAGTCATATAACCACTTCTTTTGATTAATACTTGCATTCTATAACCTACCCATATCTTTATATTTAAAGTAGGCACATAGTTGAGCCTTGATTTTTAAAAAATCCAATCTGATGATTACTGTCTTTTAATGCATGTGATAGAACATGAACACAAATTAACAGAATTATTAATTCATTTAACAGAACATTTATACTTGTAATGTAAGTAAAATATGGTTAGATTAAACTTTACCATCTTGCTAGTTGTTTTCTATCTGCTCCATCTCTGTTTCTCTTTTCCTCTGTTTCTGCTTTCTTTTAAGTTAACAGAGTTTTTTTAATGATTCTATTTTATCTTCACTGTTGTCTTATTTGTAGTTATTTAAAATGTCCCTTGAGTTTATGGGATATATTTTTAATTAATTGCCCTCTTCCTACAAATAATAGTATCTGCTTTTTATGTAGTGCAAGGACCTTATAATAGTATCCTCCCTATTCCTCTCTCCTATCCTGCATTAGTATTCTATTGTTGTCTGTACTATGGTAAAATCATTTTGATAACTAACATTAACTAACTAACTTAGTTGATAACTAACTTGTTCGAATCACAAGTAATGTCAAGCTTCTTTATATAGTTACTGTGCTGTCAAAAGTTAAACTAAGAAATAATGTAACTATGTCCAGACAAATTTAAAGTGAATATAGTTTCTGAGCTCTCTGCTATAGTTCCAGAAGCAGTTTTTTGACTTTAGAAAGAGTGAGACGCTAAAAATTTAACTGGGGCACATTTGGATAGATTCAGGACATCCCAGCCACATTGAACCTCCCTTGCTAACCGAAGTAGTGTTTCCTTCCACTTGGTAAGGCTGGTCCTCTCCACCTTAGAGATACTATATTGACTTCCTCTGAGGAAGTTACATGATAAGGGTATGCTAAATCTCTACCTGTACCACCCCAGTCAGTCTTCACTGCCTCTAGAATGAATAATAACTAGAGTCAGAGCCCATGCTGTAGGACAGGTGCGAAGTATAACTATAACCCAAGAGGAAATGGCTCCCTTACAAAAAGGACGGCAATATTTTGCTAATTTACATGGGAAGGAAACTGGGGGAAATGTATGGGATTGGATTTTAAGGACTCTTGATTGGGGAGGCTTGGACCCAAATTTACTAGGAGTACACTTACCAGAAATTCTATGTTCAGATTTCCAGCTCAGACAAGTGAGAGTGATTCTACATGGTTACCTGGTTGTTTTAAACCTGAAGTCAATGGTGGCCCACACTAGGCCACCAAGTGTGATATGTCAGAAATTCCTAGTTTAATGTAAAGAAAGAGTTACAGAGAAGAGAATATTGGAATGGATTCATGATGTATGACCTGCTCGCCCGCTCCTCTGACCTCCAAGAAGGCCTTAGAGAATGCCCCCTTCACCAAGACCTTGAAAAATCAATTGTTGAGGAATGACCCATCCTCGAAAAACACTGTAACGGCTGTCCTATTTTGACCAGGAAAAAGTGGGAAGCACAGCAATTCAAAATTTGTTATTGTTGTTGTTTTTCCCCTGATTTCAAGAGGGATGTTAAAACCCAAAGAGGCAGAGGCTTGGTGGAAGCATTTGGGCAACAAAGATAAAAGGATGAGTTACCAGAATAAACATCAGGGACACAGAGCTAGTAAGAATAAATTGACCCGCAGGTGTCTTTGGTGGTGGCTAATTTTTACGATGTCCCTATGACTGAAACACAGCCTACTCCTTTGTCTAACCCACTTAATCTATATAGTCATCCTACCCCAAAATCTCAGTCTAGTGAACGAAGCCCTGATTTGAGGAAGCATCATGGAAAATTAGGGCTTCTCGACTAATTCCCAGCCGGCCCATCCTCACCAGCTCCAGCCCAGGTACCACACAAGAAAGGGTAGGGGCATCAGGAAACACCGCCTTTTAAGTGCGGACTCTGAATTGGGAAGTCTCTATCAAGGAGAGTTTCCTCAGAAGGACCCTAACACCTTGGTTTTGAGCGGGGTCCTGGCTGGACAGTCTGGAGTGAAGATCTGAGTGAAGCTGAGAGGGTGACATTTCTCACTCAGACAAGGAACCTGGAAGCGCAAGGGTACGCCGTTTCCGTCCGTCCATTTCCGCCCGTCCATTTCCGCTCTGCCGAAGGCCCTGCCTGGTCCCCTATCGGTGCCTCTGGTTCCAGCCAACACCAGGGCAGGGCGCGAGCTGCCGCGAGGGGGCGCCACGAGAGGGACTGCCGGCACCCATGGCCTCTGCGGGCGTCCGCTCCCTGGGCCTCCTGGCCTGGCTCCTGATCCTTCAGCCCGGGCTCGGCGAGGCCCCAGCGGGCGGGCCGGAGCCACCGCTCTCTCCCTCCCCTCTCCCCTCAGGGGGCCGCGAGGAACCGGGAGCAAGCGGGTGGCAGCCACCACCTTTAGGGGCTCAGGGATCTCCGATGGCCCTCAAATCCTCTTTGTTTACGTTTACCCCAGGTGACTCTTGGCGTGCAGGGTCGTAGGATGGGGCTGAGGCGCCCAGGGTGGGGGCGGGGGCTACCTGGGAGCCTGGGAGGCTCTGCCCTGGGAAGTCTGTGGCCCCGGAATCTAAAGCGCTGCCGTGGAGTCCAGCAGGACGTGGCCTCCTTCTTGGCTGTCTTTGGGGCCTGTGGTACTTTCCCCGGGAAGCCCTGGGCGCAGGGGAGACAGGCCCTGCGTCTTTGAGTTCTTCTTCTGACACTGTCCTCACCCCAGCGTGTGGCTGTTCCTTCCTGAAAATCGTGGGAGGAGTGGATGCAGAGGAAGGAAAGTGGCCCTGGCAGGTGAGCGTGAGGATCAACGGCAGGCACGTCTGCGGAGGCTCCCTCGTCACGTCGAAGTGGGTGGTGACTGCGGCCCACTGCATTATGGGGTGAGGGGTGACAAGCGGAGATGTGAGAGTTCTGGAGTCAGTCCTGCCCTCCTCAAACACCCACTGAGTTCTGCTGCCCTGGCAGATTGACAAAAAAACGAAATAAAACACACACAATAAAATGGGAGGGGTTCTGCCTCTGTCGCCTTGTTACTAGGAATACTTAAGGGGCAGGCAAACCAATTTTTAGAGTGATCAAGGAGGGGTTTTTGGTGAGGGAGATAGGGTGATAGAGAGTGGCAAGGGAGGTTGGGTCTGTTTGGGAAACATCTGAAATGTGTGGAAAAGGCACAAGTGATGTTTCCCAGGGTCTCTATGAAGGGCATGTCCTCTCTCCCACAGCCGTTTCCGTTACACTGTCAAGATGGGAGATCGGAGTATCCATGAGAAAAACACAAGTCTGGTGGTCCCTGTTAAAAACGTCATTGTCCACCCTCAGTTCGCAACTTTTACAACCGTTGAAAATGACCTTGCCGTTCTCAAGCTCCTCTACTCTGTGAATTTTACTTCGAACATCCAGCCTATCTGCATCCCTCGGGAAACTTTCCAGGTGGAAGCTGGGACCAAGTGCTGGATGGGGCAGAACAAAAGAAGGCGGTGAGACTTCAAGGCAGGAGGCAAACTCAGGGCAGAGGGGAGGCAGCCTTATCCCTAGAGTGGGCATGAAGGCTTAAGGGAGGGACAGGGAGGTAGACTGCCTGGCAAGTGGCAGGTGAGTAAGGGGGAAGCAGTTTAGCAGCACTCAGGGTCATGGTTCCTGATTGGCTTGGGTCACCCCAGAAACTGGGTTGGGTTCTTTTGTTGCAACACAAATATTTGATAGCCATTTAGGAAAGTTGCTTGTCCTGGGAACTGGAGTTGCTCAACCAGGAGAAGAAACATATGGGCAAAGTCTCCTGCAGATTTTGTGGGGCCCTGTGTTCAACTGGTTTGGGGGTATTTTTAGGTTCTTTGGAGACAGAGCCAGATGCTCTGGAGTTCTCTCGAGGGCACGTTTTTGCTCAGGGGGTGATGAGCTGTCTGCCAATCAGAGCTGCTCCTCACTGGAAGTACCTGCTTAGGTGGTTAGGGAACTTCCCATCCCTGGAGTGTAGGGAGAGCCAGAAGAGGTGTAGGGCCTCCTATCCCTGGGGAGAGTCTGGATTTGGTACCTTTGGGGCACTACCTGTCTGCTGATCCTGCTCTAGAAAGTAAAGATGCTTTATTGATGCACAGGACACCCTGTCACTATTATTATACTACTGATACTCAGAGTGACAGGTGCTTGGTTTTGATTTTTCAAGCTGGCAAGGTCTTGCCTTTCCCTTTTCTGAAATATTCTTCCTGCTCCTGTCTTGGTTTTGCTTCTTTCATCCTCCTCTTCCCATGTCAACTTTGGGCCTCAGTTTCCTCCTTTGTCAAATTGTGGCAATACTCACTGTCCTGCCTTCTTCCAGGAGGACACTGGGTGTTTGGGGTCTTACTGTCCACTTGTGCAGATCCACACACTACTGATCTTCTTTGTTAGTGGGAAATCTTCCATCGGAAATTCTCCAGGAGGTGGAGCTACAGGTCATCCGCTATGAAAAATGTAATGAGATGATGCAGAAGATCTTGTCATCTGCTAGGGATATAGTACAAAAAGGGATGCTCTGTGGCTGTGGAGGAAAAGGAAAGGATTCTTGTCAGGTAAGTTCATGGGCCCTTTCCTCCCAGGTGGTAGGGCCTGGGTTATTTGCTACTTCCTCTATTCACTCCTAGTTGTGTTAAGGAGATTCATGGAGAGAAACCTGCCATGGCTCTCCTGAGCTGGCCTGGCCTGTTCCTTCAAAAGGGAACAGCTCTCACTGCCTGGGGGCACTGCTGGAGTGTGGGAAAGTTGGGGGTGGGTCATGCTAATAATATACATTGCGTTAATTGAGTTCTTCCTTTGTGACACTCACCATGCCAATGTGAGCATTAACCCACGTTATCTCAGTTAACCTACATCACAACCCTGTGATACAGACATCACACTCATTATACAGATGTGGAAGGTGAGATCGACAGACATTAGTTCCAGGTTCTCCTGTGAGTACCCGTAGGACTCCCAGGCCCACACTCTGCCGTCTGCATCAAGCTGCCTTCCTGAGTTGGAGGCATTTGAGCCAGGTCTTAGAGGATGAATGTTTTGACTTCTTAGAAAGAGGAGAACAGCACTGGAGGGAGAGAGAATAGCATATACGGCAGCTCAGAGGTCTGAGGGAACTTGTCACATCCAAGAAACATTTTACACCTTTCGAGCAATGAGGTAGCAAATGTGGCCAGAGAAGTGGACTGGAGTCAAAATATGTGCAGCTTGGAATGCTGTGCCAAGTTTCTAGATTTCACTCTAGCAGGACCTGGGAGGTGGGGCTGGGTGAGCATGATCAGAGTTGCCTTTTAGATAAATGAGTCCCTGAGCTGTGTGGTGCATGGGCTGAAGTCCAGGAGCTTGTTTTCATCATCTGGCAGTGATAAATTGAGTCCCAAGCAGTGCCTGGGGCAGTGAGGCACATGAAGGTGTGCTCGAGGTCGTAGCTTGGTTCTTGGTGACTGACTGCATGTGGGGCTGGGGTGGGGGAGAGTTTGCCCTTGCATTTCTGTCTGAGGTAGTTGGTGGTGGGGCCACCAGAGCAGGTTTGGGAAAGGACACACAGAGTTATGCTTTAGTTGGTGTGTGTAGGATGTCTGAGAGTGGAACATGGAATGTGGAGGGAGCTGGCTATATAGATGAGGAGCTCTGGAGAAACTGGAAAATGTGAGGATTTAGCCCTCTGCATGGGGCTGCCATGCGGAGGTGATATCCAAAATGTTTAACAACCACTGTGGTTTGGAAAATGACCAGTCATAATTTCTTCAGAGGATATTAAAGTTTTCCAATTAACTTTTCTCTTTTTTTCTTGTTTATTTATTTTAGAGACAGGGTCTCTCTCTGCTACTCAGGCTGGAGTGCAGTGGCGTGATCATAGCTCATTGTAACCTCAAACTCCTGGGCTCAAGGGATCCTCTCGCCTCAGCCTCCCCAGTACTAGGACCATAGGCGCACACCGACACCCCCAGCTGATTTTATTTTTTGTAGAGACAGGGTCTTGATATTTTGCCCAGGCTGGTCTCAAACTCCTGGCCTCAAGTAATCCTCCTGCCTCGACCTCCCAAAATGCTGGGACTACAAAGTGTGAGCCACCACCCCTGGCCAAATTTTCAGTTCCCGTGTTCACGTATTCAGTTCTCATATTCCCAGAGACCTGGGCCTGGTGGGGCCTTTGAGGTGCCAGGGGGAGCCCTGTGTGTGCCTGTCCCCCCAGTGCCTTGCAGTGCAATCGGCCTGCTTTGATGTGGATCCTATTCTGTTTCTGAAGTTTCTTTCTTTCTCTTTCTCCAGGGAGATTCTGGGGGCCCCATGGCCTGTGAATATAATGACACATGGGTCCAAGTGGGGATTGTGAGCTGGGGTATCGGCTGTGGTCATGAAGGAATACCTGGAGTTTACACAGAAATTGCTTTCTACAGCAAGTGGCTGGTTCCAGTGGTGAACCAGTCTACCTCTTTGTATTTGGTGGTGTTCCTCATCTTACTCCTGAGCTTTGTGCAGTCCCTGGACATCCTGGTGACTCCATGATGGCCCCAGCCCACTCCCCTCCTGTTTCTGAGTCTCAGACTTAGGTATCCTCTCTGACCAACCCCCTGCTCCTTCTCCGTGCCCTTTCCTCAAATCCCAGTTATGATCCACTGGCCCTGTGGAGATACACACAAACAAGCATGGCAGGGAGACTGGGGCCTGGAAAGTGTCCTGCTGGGTACTCTGGTCACCTGCCTTGGCCACCCCTACACCTGGGCTATGCTCTGCCTGGTGGGAAGGAGGGGATGAACCGATGCCAGCTAGGGGGCCAGCCGACTTGCCAGGTGGGGCGTGATGACTCATCGCCATCCTGGGGAACATCTGCCAAAGAAGAGACACCATCAACCATGAAACAAGCATTAGACCTGGTCCTGGTTTCAGGGCTCTCACCTGAGACTTTGTGAAACCAGTCAGCTTGGTGATCGCTCAGAGAGCGAAGGAGGCGTTGCCAGGTCCCTTCAGAGATGCGAGGCCTCAAATACATATGGCTCAGTCATCTGGGGTTGGGAGAAGCTCCCCTGTACCCCGTTGTGGATCCATCTATGAGTGGATAGCCTCTGCCACATAAGCCCTCTTGGGATGACCCATTCTTGACACCCACTTCCTCAGTGCCCTAGCGGTCACATCCAGGGACACCCCACGTTGTTTCAAGATAGTTATAGAGTGCAGTTTTCAGAAATCACCTGAATAAAAAATGTTTAGAGAATCTCCTGTGTGTTCTGCATTTCTACTGGCCTGGAGGTTGGGGACACTGAAGAGAACTTACTTACCTCATGTTAAGCTTAGGAAAATGTTGATGATTCTTTTTAAATCATAGCGTGAGAGGGGAGGCCTCTGCCTACCCTGATGTGAGCTGGACAAATGGTTTTAGAAAGTTGGGTTTTGCTGTCTGTGTTCCTGCTAACAGGCAAAAACCCAAACTCTATAAAATAATTTAAAGATTTTTATTCTGAGCCTAATATGTGTGACCATGGCCTGGGGAGCCATGCCCAGGAAGTCTTGAGCAAGCTGTCCTGAGGTGGTTGGGCTACAGTTTGGTTTTACACATTTTAAAGAGACAGGAATTGCAGGTCAAATTATACATCAGTACATGGAAGTTATATATTGGTTTGGCCTGAAAAGGTGGGACATCTCCAAGGGGTAGGGGTGTATAGGTTATAGGTGGGTTCAGAGATTCTTTGATTTGTAATTGGTTAAAGAAATAAAGCTTTTGGCCGGGCGTGGTGGCTCACGCCTGTAATCCTAGCACTCTGGGAGGCCGAGGCGGGTGGATGGCTCAAGGTCAGGAGTTCGAGACCAGCCTGAGCAAGAGCGAGACCCCGTCTCTACTAAAAAATAGAAAGAAATTAGCTGGACAACTAAAAATATACATATAGAAAAAATTAGCCGGGCATGGTGGTGCATGCCTGTAGTCCCAGCTACTTGGGAGGCTGAGGCAGTAGGATTGCTTGAGCCCAGGAGTTTGAGGTTGCTGTGAGCTAGGCTGATGCCACGGCACTCTAGCCCGGGCAACAGAGCAAAACTTTGTCTCAAAAAACAAAAAGAAAAAAAGAAATAAAGCTTTGTGTAAAGGCTTGAAATGTTTGAAGTTAAGATAAAGAAGTCTGTTAATCAGAGACAAGCCACAATATCTATTAAGGAAATTGATTGCCTGCAGGTGATTTAACCTTTGCTCCGCATGGCCTTAGGTCCCATTAATAATTTGGTATCTTATTGTCTGAGGCCTATCTGACCTCCTTTCCCTTCATGGCCGGGAACTCAGTTTTAAGGGTTTTCTGGGGTCCCCTTGGCCACTGGGGGCTTGTTCAATAGGTATGAGGGACAGGGTAGAGTTCATTTTAGTTCACACTCCCCATAACCATCAGCATTTCCACATGGAGATTTGTAGCTGAGTTTGCTAGTATTGCACTGGGAAGGAGGAAGGGAGAGAGACTGGAAACCAGAGAGCGGTCAGGGCACTGCATCCCAAATTGCATCCTCCATTTCCTGCCTCTTTCTGCCCTTCCCTCTCCAGGTAGTAGAGCCTTGAGCACCAGATTGCTTTAATAAGGCTCTGTGGAGATGATTAGGTTGGGTTGCTTACTGTGTCCAGTCTATTTCCCTCATTACCCTGTGGCCCCAGAGTAGCTCTTTGTAATGCGGCAGAGCACTGCATTGTTCCCAGTTTCTTTTTTTGTTTGTGACACTTTGAATTTGCCTCCTTTTAGGAAAGGATTGTTGTGTTTTCCATATGGAAACAAGGTCCATGTGACTATTTAGGCAAATAAAAACTGGTAGAGATTGGTAATCATCTCCCCTGGTGCCTTCCCTTCCTTCTGGGCATATATTAGTAGCTGATCAGAATAAAGACTACATTTCTAAGCCTCTTTTATCTCCAGGTGTGGCACGAGTTCTGGCCAAGTGGATATAAACAGAAATGTTAGTTGTGAATTCTAGGAAATATTCTTAAAGGGAGGCCAAGCTGTTCTTCATCCTTTTCTTCTCTCTTGGCTGGACTGTGCACATGGTGGCCAGAGTGTGAGCAGCCATCTTGGGACATGAAGAACACGCTAAGGTTATGCAACGACAATTTAGAAGGAACTTGGCTCCCTGGAATTTGTAAGGCTGCCGTTACAGCCCGTTATGCACAGAGAAATAAGATTCATTTTTAATGAAACCACTGTCATCTTGGGTCTCAGTTACTCCTAGAAAAACTTTATTCTAACGAATTCAATTTGTATCATCTGGAGCTTTATTTCTGGATTGTTATGAATATAGATTTTTTTAAGTCATTCTTTAGATTAAATTCTTAATTTCTACTTTTCCATATCTCATTGCTTCCCTCTCTATTCATTTTTTTTTTAAACTAAGGTTAAAAGCTTATGTTTACATGGTTGTATTATCTCAATGTATTTCTAGATTCTTCTTTAGAAGTATAATTTATATATAGTAAAATGCACAGATTATAAAGTACAACTTTATGAGTTTTAATAAATGTATACCTTATGTTAATGTCACCCAAATCATGATAGAGAACATTTCCATGGTCAACCTAAATGGACAAAACTGAGAAATGTAATTAAATTTTAAAGAGTTTACTTGAGCCAAAATGAGGACAGCTGACCAGAAGAATTAGACCCAAGTAACCTCGGATATGAGCTCCATTTGGCCTTTGTTTCGGCAGGTTTTTTATTTTTTTTTATTTTCTATTTTTTTTGAGACAGAGTCTTCCTCTGTTGCCCAGGCTAGAGTGCTGTGGCGTCAGCTTAGCTCACAGCAACCTCAAACTCCTGGGCTCAAGTGATCCTTCTGCCTCAGCCTCCCAAGTAGCTGGGACTACAGGCATGTGCCACCATGCCCAGCTAATTTTTTCTATATATTTTTAGTTGTCCAGCTAATTTCTTTCTATTTTTTAGTAGAGATGGGGTCTCACTCTTGCTCAGGCTGGTCTTGAACTCCTGAGCTTAAATGATCCTCCTGCCTTGGCCTCCCAGAGTGCTAGGATTAAAGGCATAAGCCACTGCGCCTGGCCTGTTTTAGCAGGTTTTTAAAGGCAAAAAGGGGGACAAGGAGTTGCCTGATATAAAGTTGTTTGTCAGGAATTCTCATTGGTTTACAGAAATAACATTGATTAGTGTGGTGATGGAAAAACCCAAACTCTGTAAAATAAAGAGGTTTATTCTGAGCCAAATATGTGCAACCACAGCCCAGGGAACATGGTCTCAGGAGGTCTTGAGAAAATGCACACAAGGTGTCCAGGTTACAGTTTGTTACGTAGATGGTGAGGGATTCTGGATCTCCCAGGGACAAAAGTGGGTACTGTTAACAGCCTTGGTACAATTGCTCCACCTGGGAAGGACAAGGATG
Organism: Indri indri; assembly: GCA_004363605.1. Classification (NCBI taxonomy): domain Eukaryota; kingdom Metazoa; phylum Chordata; class Mammalia; order Primates; family Indriidae; genus Indri; species Indri indri. The sequence goes on from RJWJ010016279.1 coordinate 26,198, forward strand.
GGCCCCAGGCTACCATCTTGGTCCCGCCCCACCCTAATCCTGTCCTGAGCTACTGCCATACCTGGAGGAGGAGGGAATACCCTATAAATCTGCCAATCAGAACTTAGCACACCAGCTGCAAAAGAATGCAGAGGACTCTCTAGCCCACAAGCCAAGCAGCATCGGTACCACAGAGTCTGGAAACTGACCTAGAACAACCTGCATGTGTAGTAATGCAACTCCCAACTGTCCAATCAAAGAGGTTCCACGGTGATGTCTGAGCCACAAGGGAAGTCCCAATCTGGGAACTATAAAACAAGACACAGACCATAACCAACCCCTTTTTGGCCCTTTCCTTTTGCTCTCCCTTTGCTGTGACAATGGGTCTGGTCATCATCTGTGGCGTATGTATCATGCTCTGTAAACCTATATCTTGTTCATGCTCTATAATCTTATCTGTCTCCCCTCGATAAACCTCATTTTCATGCTTGCCTTACTTTGGTGCATCTGGTCATTCTTCGGCCATGTGTGCGTCAAGAACCGACATTTCAGACTGAAACCTGATCATATTCAGGAATTATAGGTAAAATCGTAAATCAATACATTGAAGGTATACATTGATTTGGACTGAAAAGGGACATTTTGAAGTGGGGGCTTACAAGTCATAAGTGGGTTTTAGGGATTCTTTGGTTGGCAATTGATTGAAAGAGTTAAGCTTTGTCTAAAGACCTGGAGTCAGTAGAAAGGAACGCTTGAGTTAAGATAAGGGAGTCTTCTGTCATGTGATGCTACACCAGAATCAGGTTGAAAAGTAAGTCACGTTATACTGGATTAATAAAAACCCATTTAATGAGATTTTATTGTTTGTAGGTGTGACTTACCAGGTCTCTTAGAAAGGAATTTGGGCAAGAGAAAAAAAAAAAGGTTGGAGTTCAGTCCTCAAGTGATTGGCTATACATTGCATGGGTTTGGCATCCAGCACGCGTGTGACATTGTTAGGTTAGTTCATAGTTACTTGTGGTAAGAGCAAGCAGCTTCAAGAGATGATTACTTAGCTCCGAGGAGGAAGCAGAATGTGACTGCTGCCTCATTCCAATGCCTCTCTGAGTCAGATAACTCAGAGGAGCCTGGCATTCCTCAGCTAAAAGGTTTTTTTCTTTCTCACCATCACTCCAGGAAGTTCCTTTCTAATCACCTCCTTTTTCCCAGAGATAACCACTATTCCGATAACTGTCGATTAGAATTGCGTGGTATCGAATCTCATAAATGGAATCATGCAGTGAGTGCTCTTTTGTGTCTGGGTCCTTACCCTCCACACATTGTTTTTAAGATTCATCCATATTGTTATGTGTATCATTAGTTTGCTACCACACCCAACATGGGGCCAGCCTAAGTCTGGTTACTTTTTGCTGCACAGAGAGCCAATTATTGAGACAACAAGGATTGCCAAGGAAGGAAAGAATTTTTTTTTTTTAATATGAGGGGCTTTCATAAAGGGTTAAGGACAAGTTAGTGAGGAATGGTGAGTCTTGGCATAACTCTTTCCATTATCGACTTCAAAGTTCAAAGTCCAAATTCTTACTTGAGACTCATTGTAAGTTCCTGTCACCTATGAGCCTGTAAGATCAAAAACAAGTTATTTATTTCCAAGACACAATGGTGGCAAAGGCATCGGATAGACATTCCCATTCCAAAAGGGAGCAATTGGCCTTAAGAAAGGGGAAACAGCTTCCACAAGTCTGAAACCTACCAGGACAGATATTAAATCTTAAAGGTCCAAAATGATCTCCCTCAACTCTATGCCCCACATCCTGGGCACAATGGCCTGAGGGCTGTGTCCTGAAGCCTCAGGCAGCCCTTCCTCCAAGGCTTTGCTGGGCACAGCTCCATGGCTGCTCCCATGGATTGGTGCCTGCAGCTTTTCCAGGCTGAGGGTGCATGCCACTGGTGGGTCTACCACTCTGGGGTCTGAAGGGGAATGGCCCCTTTCTCATAGCTCTACCAGGTTGTGGCCCAGTGGGGACTTTAGGTGGGGGGCTCCAACCCCACATTTACCCTGGAACTGCCCTAGTAGAGTGTCTCAGTGGGGCTCTGTCCCTGTGGCAGGCTTCAGTCTGGGCACCCAGACTTTCCCATATATTCTCTGGAATTTTGGTGGAAGCCACCAAGCCTCCACCACTCCCACGTTCTGCACTCCTGCAGGCTTAATACTACATGGACATTGCCAAGGCTTGTGCCCTCCAGAGCAGTGGCCTGGGCTGTACCTGGGGCTCTTTGAGCTGCTGCTGGATCCAGAGCAGCTGGGATGTGGGGAGCAGCATTCCCAGGTGGCATGGGGCAGTGATGCCCCTGGCCTGGCACCCCCAAAACAGTCTGTCCTCTTAGGCCTCTGGGCCTGTGATGGGAGGGAGGGCCTGGAGGATTTCTGAAATCCCTTCAGGGACTTTCCCCCATTATCTTGACTATTAACACTGGCTCCCTCTTAGTCATGCTCATCTCTTAAGCAAGTGGTTGTTCCACAGCTGGCTTGAATTCCTCGCCTGAAAATGCTCTTTCCTTCTCTACCACTTGGCCAGATTGCAAGTTTTCTAAGTGTTTACGCTCTGCTTCCTTTTTAATTACAAGTTCCAACTGTAAGTCATTCTGTAGCTCCCCTATCATATTTTTATCAGTATTTTCGTCACAACCACTTAACAAGGCTCTAAGGAGTTCCAGACATCCCCCTGTCGTCCTGTCTTCTTCTGAGCCCTCCAAACTCTTTTCCAATCTCTGCCTGTTACCCAGTTCCAATGCCACTTCCACATGTTCAGGTATCTTTATAAAGAATTTTATTTGGATCGCCATTCTGCAGACTGTACAAGAAGCTTGGTTCCAGTATTTGCTTCTGGTGAGGGCTTCAGGGAGCCCCCAGTCAAGGTGCGAGGCAAAGGAGGAGCACAAGTCAAGGGTGGGAGTTCGTATGCAGGTGGAGAAAGGACTCTCAACACAAAGGTTAGGATAGAAAGAAGTGAAAAGTTTATTTCACTTTCTCTGAGAGAGAGAGAGAGAGAGAGAGAAAGAGAGAAAGGGGAAATGGCATGGCACCTGAAAGAAAGAAAGGGTGCTGAGGCCAAATGGCTTTGGGCCTTTTATTGGGGTTTGTAAAGGGGTAAAGAAAATTTATGCTGTGGACTAATTAGTGGGAGGCAGCTGTAAGATGTCAGGGTGTCTGTTTCTCCTGTTTTTTTCTGCTCCTGGAGACTCACTTTACCTCTGGAATGTGGTTGGTCTGGCCTGGCAAGAATTTACACTCCCTTTCTGTAAAAACATTCTCAGCAGGCAATGAGTTAATCTTAAAGATAGATGATTCATCTCAAAAACAGTGACTTAAACGTGGTCCATCTTGGAGACAGCGAGTTAGATAGTTTAGATTTTTCTCTGTTAGATACAGTTCATCAGCAAGGCCATCCTTTCTGAAGTGCCACATGGCGAGAGAAGGCATCAGCCCCAAGGGATAAGTGCAAGGCTCTTTTAAACAACCAGATCTGGAGGTAACTCAGAGTGAGAGAGAACTCACTCATTACTGTGAGGGTGGCACCAAACTAGTCATGAGGGATCTGCCCCCCATGACGCACACACCTCCTACCAGTGCCCACCTCCAACACTGGGGACCAGATCTCATATCCTTCTCACGTCCCTTCCCAGTAGTCCCCAAAAGTCTTAACAACTTTATCTTGCAGAAATTTCACCCTTTTTGGGGAACAAGTTACAAGGTTCTGCTCATCAAACCCTATTGGTCTGGGAATCCAAAGCACAAAAAAGCCCGCGTTTGTTCATGGGGTTGGTTACAAGTTCTTCCCTTTTTATTGTGGAATAGGAATAGTAATCCATTGTATGAATATTCCACAATTTATTTATTTTTCTGTTGATGGACATTTGGGTTGTTTGCAGTTTGGGGCTAATACAATGATAATAATAAAGATGATAACAAACATTCTGGTATAAAACTTTTTGTGCATATATGCTTTCACATCTTTGGGGAATAAACCTAAGAGTGGAACTGCTAGTTCGTAGCATAGATGTGTATTTAACTTCATTAGAAATTTCCAGTTTTCCAAATCGGTTGTGGCATTTTATATTGCTACCAGTAGTAAAGGAGAGTTCCAGTTGATCTGTGTCTTCGTTAGTACTTTTATTTGCCTGAGTCCAGTATGTATGAAGTGGTATCTCGTTGAGGTTTTAATTTGCGTTTCCCTGTGACTAATGACATCGAGCACCTACCTCTTCATGTGCTGTCGGTTATTTGTAATATCTTTCGTGAAGTGTCTTTTCAAGTCTTTTGCCCATTTTTAATTGGGGTGCTTGTCTTTTTATTGCTGATTTGTAAGTATTTTTCAAATATTCTGATGAAAGTGCTAAGTCTGTGACTTGCTTTTTTCACTTTCTTAAGTGGGGTAGCAAAGATTTTTCCTTCATTTTGTCCTCCTACAGGCTGTATAGGGTTAGCTTTTACATTTAGGTCTATGAGCCACAAGTTTAATTTTGTGTTATGTCATGATAAAGGGATCAAAGTATATTTTTCCATGTCTTTAATGTTTACTCATTTTTTCTAGCACCATTTGTTGAAAATGCATTTATTTCCACATTGATTTACAGTACCGATTGACAGTATGTGTTTGGACTATCTCTGGGCTCTTTATTCAGTCCCTTATCTATTTATATATTCTTATGCCAATTTCACACTAGTTAATTTGGCTTTATAGTTAGTCTTGAAAGCTGGTATTGTTATACCTCCAATTTTGTTGATGTTTTTTAAGCTGGAGCTTTTTAATAGAAATTGATAAGCTGAATCTAAAATGTACATGGAAAAGCAAACACCCTAGAATAATCAACACCAAGAAGAATGACTGGATTTCAAGACTTACTATAAAGGTATAGTAATTAAGACAGGGCTGTTTTGGCATATAGGCAGATATATAGATCAATGGAATAAGATAGAAAGTCCAGAAACAGGCCCACACCTATATGGCCAATTGATTTCAAAAAGGTGCCAAGGTAATTCAATGTGGGAAAGAATAAGTCTTTTTCTTTTTTTTTAATAAATGGTGCTGGAATGATAGAACATTCCTATGCCAAAGAAATGAGCCTTGATTCTTACCTTGCATTATACAGAAAAATTAACTCAAAATGGATTATAGAACTAAATGTAAAACTGAATTTATAAAATTTCTAGAAGAAAACTAAAAGAAAAATCTTTGTGACCTTCAGTAGGCAAAGATTCTTTATATAGGTCACAAAAAGTATGAACCATACAAGAAAAAGTGATATATTGGATTTCATCAAAATTAAAATCTTTTGCTCTTTGGAAGACACTGTTAAGAAAATGAAAATAAAAGCCACAGACTGAAAGAAAATAGGCTGGAAGAAATATTGAACAACATTCACAGTTAAAGAAAAAAATTATTCAATGATACTTATTAAAGCACAGTAAGGAAGATTTTATTCAGGACCATGATGACAGGTGTAGGGACCACTGCAACAGGGTCTTGCAGTGGAGGAGAGAGGTTGGGCTTGTTAAAAGGAAAATTTTAGACAAATTAAATTTAACAGAGTTTACTTGAGCAAAGAATGATTCATGAATCGGGCAGCCCTTGAACCAGAATAGGTTCACAGTGACGCTGGCACTGCTGCATGGTCAGAGAGGATTTAAGGACAGAAAAAGGAAAGTGATGTATAGAAAATGGAAATGAGGCACAGAAACAGCTGGATTGGTTACAGCTTGGTATTTGCCTTATGTGAACACAGTTTGAACAGTTGGTTGCCTTTGATTGGCTGAATGGCAGTGATTGGTACAAGAGTAGGTGACAGTTTACGTATCCAGTTAGGTCACAGTTCAGTACGTACAGAGAAACCTTTAGGCTGAACTTAAAATATGTTAGGAGGCAGCTTTAGCCTAAACTTAACAGGGTCAAGAGCAGTGAGGGGGTCAGTGGATGGAAAAATACTAAGAGGAAACATCAAGGGTGTCTTAGTTCGTTTTGTGTAACTCTAAAACTACGGTCCCCAACCCCTGGGCCATGGACTCGGCTGCAGAGCTCTGCCACTCACCTCCTCCACAGGGTCCATGGAAAAATTGTCTTCCATGAAACCGGCTCCTGGTGTCATAAAGGTTGGGGACCACTGCCACAGACTGGGTAATTTATAAAGAAAAATTTATTTCTCACACTTCCAGAGGCTGGAAAGTCCAGTATAAAGGTGCCGGCCTCTGGTGAGGGCCTTCTTGCCGTGTCATCCATGACAGAAGCCAGAAGGGCAGGAGAGGGTGGGAGAGAGTGAGCAAGAGAGAGATCAAACTTGCAGCCTCAGGCCACTCTATAGTGAGCATTAATCTGATTATATAATTGGATTATAATGTACTAACTGGTGGAGCCCTCATGACCTGAACACCTCTCATCAGGCCCCACCTCCCAACGCTGTCGCTTTGGGGATTAAATTTCCAACACATGAACTTGGGGGACACAGGCAAGCCATAACAAGGCATAAGGGAGATTCTGGCTAAACTGACCTAACAGGATTCTTGCTTAGGATAGGCCAGGGTGGTCAGACATCACCTGGGGGATGCTGGAGGCTGAGGAGTCTGATTAGATATTGAGGATGACCAAATATCAAGGATGGGGGTTCTGGCCAAACTGACTTAGCAGGGTTCTTTTGCTAAACGTGGATTTTGCAAGGAGGTGCACAGATGGGTCTAGGAGAAGGTTTAGAAGCCTGACTGAAGTTTGGCCAAGCAAAGAATTTTTGTCACCACTCAAAGATTTACACACAAATGTTCATAGTGTCTGTATTCAGAATAGCCAGGATCGGAAACAACTGAAATGTTTGTCAACAGGTGAATGACAAACAATGGAATATTACTCAGCATTAAAAAGAAGAGACTTTTATTTGTCAATTAAAAAAAGAAAAAAGAAAATTTAAAAAATAAGAAAAAGAAAAAAAGAATAAACTGCAAATACACGCAATAACATGGATGAAATTTAAAAACATAATGTTGAGTGCAAGAAGCCAGACCCTCTCAATTTAGATCGTAAGCAGCCTTCCAAGTTAGGAGGACTTTCCTAATGCTGGTTGGGGACTGTCTCTCACCACACATTCATTCTTTCTAACTGCTTTGGCGCAGGTGCTATGTCTTCACTTAATGGCTTTGAAGGTTCCTCCTAGGCCAACATGACCTTTAAAAGTTAGCTTTACCTTTTAGGCACATTTTCCTTCCCGGTTACAAAACAAAGAGAAATTTCAACTGCAAACTACCAAGCACCTGTGTCTTGAGTAGCCAGAGAAGTAATGAGAAAGATGGACAGGACTAAGGCTCCCAAATCCTCAGCTTCTTTCCTTTCTTGCATTTCTAAGAGATTGTCTCTTCTAAGAAAGTCAGGTGTCCCACAGCAAGAGGATGGGAAGAGAAGGGAGTTGCCAAAGAGATTCTGAGTCCAACTGCATCACCAGATTGATCAGGAATTTATCAATACCAGGGCTAACTCCTGTCTTTGGGTTAGGCTGTTTTTTTAAACAACAAGAGTGATGATGTGGAAATTTCAGGACACCAAGATACCTAGAAATCAGTCCAAGTATTACTCTGTTATCTACTTTTTAAAGAATGCAAAATGATATCATAGGGCCATTAAGAAATATCCAGTATAGAACTTGCTTTCCCATTATAAACGATTAGAAAATTGGACAGAAAAAATAACTTTTCAGGCATCAGGATAATAGGCAGTAGAGGTCTGTGATCCCGGAGAGAAGGGAAACAAGTGAGGTGAGTTCTACAATTATACTTTCTTCCTATGTGGGGCAATTATCAGGCAGCACAGAGAGGGACTCCAAACAGAACACAGTGATATCATTAAGTTAAAGAAACAGAGATTGGATTTCAGGAAGGCTAAGTATCCAGAGTATGCAGGTCAGAATACTGTAGAACAGAGGTTAGCAAACTATGATTGTGGGCCAATTTGAGACGCTTATTTTTATACAGGCCTAAAATAAGAATGACTTATACATTTTTAAAGAGTTGTTTTAAAAAAAGAATATGTGGCAGAGACCCTGTGTGGCCTGCAAAGCCTAAAATATTTACCATCTAGCTCTATACAGAGGAAGTTTGCCAATCCCTGCTATATGGGATAGAGATGTGCAGCAAAAGGGTTCCAGAAATCTACAGGGAAATCCCTTTCAGTCTTTGAATATTAATTTGCACATGCATAGGGTAAATTTCTAGGAGGCTAGGCAAAGAACAAATGCCAGGAGCTATAAACTGAACAATTCTTAGAGCTCACACAGTACTGGGAGACATCTACATTATCCAACCAGACAGGGGGACCTCATTGAATATTTGGGCAATCAGTAGAGACTCTACAATGTTCTTGCTCTACAAGCCCTG